>BQNB010006154.1:0-74553 GCA_026074375.1 Tanacetum coccineum | reverse complement strand
TGATAGAGCAGATATTGTTTGCCGAGTTTTTGAGCAGAAGATCAAGCTTTTTGTTGCCTTCATGAAAAAGACAAAAAATTTTGGTCAAGTGACAGGAGGTATTTTATTGTACTTTTTTGTTACAAGTGTTTGATTCATTTGTGTTGCATTGCAACATATTGTATTGTAACTTCTCATTAAGTTCTTTTTTTTCTTTGTAGTTCTAGACACGGTTGAATTCCAGAAGCGTGGTCTTTCACATTGCCACACTCTGCTTTGGGTAGACTCAGAAAGCAAAATACGAAGTCCTGAAGATGTTGACCGCTTCATTTTGGCAGAGTTACCAGATCCTAGTGTTGATCCACAAGGGTATAAGATTGTCTCTGAAATGATGATGCACGGGCCTTGCGGTCCTGCTAATCCGAGCGCTACATGTACGCAAGGCGACAAGTGCAACAAAATTTTTCCAAAAACATTCACGCCCCAAACTTTTTTCGACGACAAAGGACGTGTGCACTACAAAAGAAGAGACGATGGTGTTTCTGCAACAAAGCATCAACTCAGGTTAGATAATAGCTATGTAGTTCCGTATAATCGGGAACTGCTATTGGCATTCCAAGCTCATATTAACGTAGAATATTGCGGCTAAAGCATGATGATAAAGTATCTGTTCAAGTATATTTCAAAAGGAACAGACAGAATATTTGCTCGAGTGTCTAGACCCCTTGGTGAATAAGCCTCTACAGATAGCTCCTCAAGACCACCTGTAGATGAAATTCAAATTACCTTGAAGCCCGTTTTGTATGTGCTCATGAAGCATATTGGAGAATCCTAAAGTTTGACATACATTGCAGAGAACCGGCTGTCCAAATTTTGTCTGTTCATCTTCAAAATATGCAGCGACTTACTTTTCGAGATACAGACACACTACAATCGGTTGTCAACTTACCAAGAAAGAAAAACACAACTCTCGCTGAATGATTCGCTTACAACACTGCCAATGTCGATGGAAGACATTTGACATACTTGGATTTTCCATCAGAATTTGTATGGTATCCTGATCGTAAAAGCTGGTCACCTAGGCGGAACAGCAAGTCATCTATTGGTAGGTTGTCGTATGTTCATCCTACTTCTGGCGAGCTTTTCTACTTTCGAATGCTATTGTGCCATCAGACGGGTTGTAAAGACTTCTTTGAAGTTTAAATTGTGAACAAAGTGTTCTATCCTATGTGTCGATCTGCATGTCAAGCTTTGGGGCTCTTAGGCGACGATGTAGAATGGGACACTGCGTTTCAAGAAGCGTGCGTGTCTGCCACATCCATAGAATTAAGATCTCTCTTTGCTCAGATTTTAGTACACTGATGTCACAGACCCTTCTAAACTTTGGACAAATTTTTTGGAATGACATGAGTCACGACATCCCAGATAGAGTCTCAGAAATGTCGCATATTCCAAATTACCATGTTAACGACTTCAATTTACAAGGTTACATGCTCTATGAAATAAAACTGATTCTAAACAATTGTAACAAGTCGTTAGCAGATTTCAGTCTTCCAAGTCCACCCACAGGGTTGTAGCTCAGTTGGAAAACAGGATGTTAATGGAGGAAAGAAATTACAATCGAGAAGAACTGATGTTAGAAAGGTGTAATTCAGTCCCAAAATTAAACTCTGAGCAGAGAAGAATATACGACATGGTTATTCGTGCAGATTCCACAAATGAACAAGAGCTCATATTCGTGTATGGCCATGGTGTAACCGGTAAGACTTTCCTGTGGAAGACCATCATTAGTACCCTGCGTTCTGAAGGGAAGATTGTGCTGGCGGTTACATCATCAGGTATTGCTTCCTTGCTTCTCCCATCAGGACGAACAACTCATTCCAGGTTCAAACTCTCACTGGAGCTGACAGAGGAATCGCTATGTAAGATCACGAAAAACACCCAGCTAGGAAAGTTATTGGCAGACACCAACCTTATAGTATGGGATGAAGCTCCTATGAACGATCGACGTTGTTTTGAAGCATTGGACAGAAGTCTCTGAGACATACTTGATGCCCCACATTCTCTATTCGGATGTAAATCAGTCCTCTTAGGTGGTGATTTCCGTCAAACACTTCCTGTCAAGAAAGGTGCTTCAAAAATGGAAGTTATTGCATCGTGCATATCCGAGTCTAATTTATGGCCGCATTTTAAAGTGTTTATGCTGAAAGAGAATATGCGGCTCTCAAGATAAGATATTAATGCAAACGAACACAGTTTAGTAAGTTCATTCGCTTCATGGCTTCTTGACATTGGTGAAGGGAATATAGGAGACGCAGACGAGCAAGACCCTGAAAACAACAACTGGATCAGTATTCCTTCTAAATATTGCTTTCCATCTGGAGAAAATGGTCTATCAAGTCTCATAGACTTCATATATGACCAGAACACACTCCAAACACCTTCAGCCGTAACCTTACAGCAAAAAGCAATTGTTTGTCCCAAAAATGAAACTGCGAATGTCATAAATTCCAAAGTTCTTGAAATGGTTCAAGGTGAAAGTACAACCTGTCTAAGTCAAGATGAAGCGACACCACTCGGAGACAACGGAGCAGACACAAAAATGTTATACCCGGTGGAACACCTAAACACCCTTAAGTTTTCAGGATTTCCCTCCCATCACCTAGAACTTAAAGTTGGCGCACCCGTTATGCTTCTGAGGAACATAAACCTCGCTGGCGGATTATGCAACGGCACTAGAATGATTGTTAGGCAACTGCTCACAAAGCTTATAGAAGTCCAGATTATTACCGGAACTAGAGTAGGACAAAAAGTTTTCATTCACAGAATCCCTCTCACCCATAAAGATCCCGACCTTCCTTTCGTCTTCAAACGAAGACAATTCCCTATAAAACTTTGCTATGCGATGACGATCAACAAGAGTCAGGGACAATCTTTGTCCAAGATTGGCGTGTATCTTCCTGCACCGATATTTGGTCATGGGCAACTATACGTCGCTTTATCAAGGCTACAACCCCTTATGGTTTGAAAATTCTCATAGAGTCAGATGAAAATCAAGCGATCAACACCACTAAAAACATAGTATATAAAGATTTTAAAAAAAATACGAGGCGCATCTCCGTCTCAATAAACTTCACGTAGAGGTTTTTTTGTTATTTGTCTTTTGCATCCCCTTTAAAAAAAAATCACGACTACAACAAATATTTTCAAAGATATACCAGATGTCAAAATACTTATTTGGTTAGTCTGCACACCTATTTTTGCATTTGTTTTGGCTACAAGTATCTACTGTTGTGTAATTATATTTATTTGCTAAACCACATAGGCAAACAATCTTTTGGATAACTGCTTTTGACGCCTCTTTTGTATATCACCATCTTTTGCAAAACTCTTCTTTGTTCAGGACTACTTCTAGGATGGATCTATGTACAATCGCTCAGCTAACTCAAAGCTCAGTAAACAAGACATTGGAAGCTATAGTGTAAAGAAAATGGATCGCCAAATCTCCACCACAGATGAAACCATATGCCTTTTGTTGTATTTTGCTAGACCAAGAGGTACATCTACACCTACTTTCTATACGAATTTCAATGAATTGGCAACCTACGTATAATAATAAACACTTACTTGCAGGGCAACGCGATCCACGGCAAAATGGCTCTTAAAGATGCTGACTACTTCATTGAAAAGCTACAAATGGGCATGGCTTACAGGATTTCGAATTTTATTTGTGAAGTCACCAGCCGCTATCAACAAACTCTTGAAAATGAGACAAGTCCGCGTTTCAGAAGATACACACATTTTGACAACATATAAGCGGAAACATTCCCACACCACTACTTTCGTTTCACTTCTCACAATCAGCTGGAATCGAAAATCCCAAAGCCTGACAGCAACTCCAAGATCCAATATCCCGTTCTAACAGGTAACAATTTTATTCATGCACTCCTATCAATTGATAAACACATCCTATAACATCTTTTAATACTTATAACTTCTTTTCACCTTACAATATACAATGTACCAAAAAGAAATTTAAAGCACGTCTTACATTCACCATTGTACAAGGTTTAGACAGCTTAACGCGCATCTTACATTCACCATTCCACAAAGTTTACACACAAACAACTTATGACAACATTTAAAGCACACTTGATTTAAACACACACATATCAGTCACAAAATTTTGCAAAATTTTGCCTACACAAGATATGCCTTATCTGCAACATAAACACCTTCTACAAATATGCCTTACCTGTAAGATAAACACCTTCCAAAAAACAGACTAAACTTTTGTTACAATAGACATAAATAAAAACATAACGACGATTATTCAATAACAGATCAACATAAAACACATATTGCACAATCATAGACACCTTTAGTCCACCACATAACCACTGAGCTTCAAAATAAACCTCGACTTCTCGCGTGCCTTAACCTCTATCTCCCTCATCAATAACAGCGAACGCTCATATCTATCCATGTCATCCACCTGGAACCCCTCCATAAACCTGACAGTTTTAGCATCATCTTGACAGTTAACAAGAGCCTTAAGTTCCCCGATATACTCTTCCCTCCTCCGCATAGCAATCTTCAACCCACAAGCGACACCCCTATACTCCCTCACTCTAGCAACATCTTCACCGACTTCTTTATTAAACATACTCAAAAAGCGATCTTTATAAGCCAGTGGAAAAGATTTTGGAAAATCAACCATAGTTTAGTAGATTATCTAAGAAGAAACACGGTTTTTGTTAAAATTATCAAGCTTATTTTGTACTTTTGCAACACATCTTACTTGAATCAGTTTTATACAAATAAAAAAACAATAATAACTCTATAAAAATAACCATACTTCTTCACCTAAAACATTTTAAATTCTCCTTTTATTTGTTTCCAAATTAAGGAGAAAAACAATAAAAAAAATAAACACCACATCCACGCATTCTGTATCTCTACCATTTCATATAATCACGTCTCTAATTACACCTATTTTGTAGATTACATAGGATGCGTTCGAGCAGTCAGTGATATTGAACCCTTTGGAAACCCAAAACGAAAGACAAGGCGTGCGAAGAAAGATTGATATTGAAAACCTCAGGTAACTAATTATACACAATAATTTCTTAAAAACAAAAAAACTGCTAAAGCTTTTTCGTTAACAAAATTTCTATTAAAAACAGTGGAAACATCGTTGAGCTGACACTATGGGACGAAATGGCAGAACATTTTGGAAAAGCCGATCGCGAGAAAATGAAGCAGCCAGTGATCATAGCGGTAAGCTCATGTCGTGTCTCTAGATACAGAGGTAACACACTCACACTTTAAACATTGTCCACTTTACACAGTTTACAACAAAAAAACTAAGCATAAATGCAACACTACTGCCATAGATTACCTAGCCGCCACCTCAGCAACATACTACTACTTGAACCCAATTATACCTGAAGCTGAAGAATCAAGAGCACTGTAAGCAACTAAATTATACGATTCTATACAATCATGATATTAAGCTACACGCTTTTCTGATCATAACATCCATGCAGGTACAAAGTCAGACACCAACAAAATCCTCCGCTCATAATCTGTAAATACCCTTATAAGAACATCCAACAAGAAAAGCTAAGAAACAGATTTCCACTCCAAACAATAATGGAACAGAATCCAGAAAGCTACAAGGTAAAAATTTTAATCCACGCTGTTTCCTTGATTCTGCCAATCGAATAATTGTAACCGACACATTCAATCACAAGGCGTAAGGTTCACCTCAGAAGCGACAGTCACCAATATAAACACAAAAAAGAGTGGTATTACATATCATGCCACACATGCAGCAAAGCAGCCATAACTCAAGGAAATAACTACACCTGCATGGACCACCGACCACAACCAAGACCCTTTTCAGGTATTTTTAACCAACACTCTTTGTCAAGCACATAAAAAGATTATATGTTCTAACACAACACACACTCACTGAACATACAGATACAAATTCAAGCGATACATTACAGACGCATCTGGAACAGCTCCTCTCACCTTCTTTACCCCAGCTGCTGACAAGTTAACATGCCACTCGTGCGCAAAGCTGATAGAAAAGTACGATCCAACCGACCCAATGAAAATACCACCTGAAGTCTTAGCAGTCCAAGGAAAAAGTAGCATCTTCCAATTTCATTTCAACAGTTTGGCGAACACCACAGATTTCACTTTGGATGAAGTCTTCAATACTGACCCAACCACAGGTAATACAAACTACTTTTAAATCTTATTTCACAAAAAATATACAATCACAAAAAACTCCACTCTCTGCAATAACAACTTCTCATAAGCAGGAGCATCATCATCGGCTGCTGTTACAATTCTTGAACCCAAGAGCACATCCAGAAAGAAAAAGAAGACACCCATTTTAACACCCCCAATTTAATACGTAGCGGAACCAACATTTGGGTGTTAAATCATAGCTCAATTACACATAAATTACAAAGAACGACTCAAAAGAGACGTTATAAAACTTAGTTCCATTCATAGAAATTCACAGTGCAAAAGTTGTCCAACATGATCATAACCAAAACCAACATACATGTTTTAAAACCACAACCATATTTTAATGTAGTTTTGAGGAATGAAACTTAAAAACATTTTAACAAAATAAATAGCGCAAGCTCCTCGTGTGCTCCAAGTCTTCAACCTTGATTACCTGAGATAAAACATGCTAAAAAGTCAACGAAATGTTGAGTGAATTCATAGGTTTAAATGAATAAACGTAGAACACAAGTATAATTCATCAAGTGACTTGTTGTACGGAGAAGCCATGTATCAAGTTTTATTACATTGAGCTCATGACACCGAACCTTGAAAATCACGCATAACATGAATGTAAATAAAGTTACACCAGTGTTAGGTATTATTGCCTCATACCTACTGTTCTCAATACAAATTGTCCGACAAAAGTTGAGGTGTTCAAAATTATTTGATCCATACCTCCGGATAGGGTCGTCAACCCAATAGATCTATTTATTGTACAAGCGTTTACCCATCATAGGTAATTAACGGTTCACGAAATTAGGGACTTTGGCAATAGTTACTCAATGTCAATAATCATATAATCGGGTCCAGCATACTAAAAACAACTTATGTTCGAGTTTCAAAGCAAGCATGTATCTCTCTCGCGGGGTTTAATAAAACATTTAAGATTATAAAGGCGAGGCTATGAACTCACCGTGAATAGAAGTGTCGATCAAGAAATCACGAAAAGGGGGTAGGAACGTCGGAAATCAACCGTGACCTACGGTTTTTTTTCTTTTTTTTTTCAAAAAAAATTAAAAAAAAAAAAAAAAAAAATTAATATGCTATATTACTTGAACATATATAAAATATGCAACTTATCGTATTATATTCTTGTATATATTATAGCATGCGTATAGAAATTATACTAGAATTCCATGAGAATCCCACTTATATTCTATTAGTTTTGCCATTTTTCGGAAGTATATAACGTTTTTAGTAGATGATCGACTCACTTTAAGTGACGCTAAATGGTCGTCGAACAGACGCCCCCCCTATCTTAATCCATATAGTTACCCTTATATGTTATTTAACTACCATAGTTCACCCATAAACCATAGCCTAAGTAATCTTATTACGAAAGACACCTCAACGACACTTGTTCTAAAACAGGGTCTGCTGGACTTTGCAAAAGTTTGGCTACAGCAGACCCCTTAAAACATTTTATAAAAATCTGGAAAAAATTCAGTAGGTCACACATATCATGGACAACCTCTAGTGTAAAATTCATCCAAAAATAATAAGTTTTGACCCGCCTGCACACAGCATCTTTAAAATCGAATTTCTAGACAGCAAACACAGTTTTGACACTTTATCTTGTACAAAAGAGTTTGACTCACTTTTACATTCTAAAAATCGACGAGGCCTAGTTTTCCGGAAAGTAGACTCGAAGTAGATAGTTTTAGTGTCCTGCAAACTTAGAAAAGCTTTTGACAGGACCAAGTTATGACATCCGAAAGTCGACTCAAAAATCTGCTATAATAACAGTCAAGTGCTGAGTTTTTGCCGAAAAATTTCCCAACTACAAACGGCCATAACTTTCTCGTTTTTAAGAGTTGGAAGCTTAAAATTTTACCACACGATCATTATAACAACCACCTCCACACTAAACTCTTAAATCTCAGTTTACAATAACGCCCATCTCGCTAATTTAGGCCTAAACAATCTGATCTAAAGAAGGGTTCTAAAACCCTCACAAATCTTTAATTTTTCACATATATTTCACACTCAACACTATTCATACCTAACCTATTAGATCATCATTAAACATTAATAAATCAAAACTCAGCTCTTCACAACTTATTCATGGATTCCCATTTATAAAAATCATCATGTATGCATATATATATATATATATATATATATATATATATATATATATACATACACACATAACTAAAGCAACATAAAATTAAAATGGATTACTCACAATGCAATGCAAGTGAAGGATGATCAAAACAAAAACCCTAAGTGGGTTCTTGTTTTAGGCCGCGGCAATCAAACACCCCAATAAACCAAACCCTAACTTTTGTTGCTTCAAATCTTACTTGTAACCACTTATTATCAAATCCTTATAACCCTTGAAGCCTTCAATCAACTCAAAACCCTAAATACTCCAATGTCTTCAAAATCAAGATTTTCTAAAACACATGCATGGTGACTTTTAGTAATGGGGGATTGTTAAGGGTTAATTTATATGTGATTTGGTATAAAAAGGAAGAGATTTGGTTGAGTTTTAGTGGTGATGATGGAGGTTTTATGGTTGTTTGGTTCGAACAATGAAGAAGAGAGGGAGGGGGAGACCGATGGTTTTTCTTTCTCTTTTTTTTAACGTTGTGTTATGAGTTAGTGTGTGTAGATCCAGTTTATATAAATAAAAAGAGGGGAGTAGGTTTGGGTTTTATCAACCGACTTATAACTAAAACAAAGGGGGAGTGGGCTTGGAACTTGGGCTTGGATGAAAAATAATACCATTGGTGTGGGGCTTATTGGGCTGCCGATCAAGGGGGAGGAAGAGGGGGTTTCAACCCACTTTTGCTAAATATAATACATTGTTTAATTTTCGAACCCGATAACTAACTTAACTCGCTAAATTAATATAAAACATACATTTTCGTTTCGGTCACGACTAAACATAAATAAGGAATGAAAATTAATAAAAATAAAATAAAATAAGATCTCATGGCTAATTATGAATTTCGTTGATTTCTTGATCGATAAAACGGATAAATTTAAATTGTAGGATTCGCGAGGGTTTAAAATTTAACGATTTTATTAAGAATCGACTAGAATAATAAAAATGAATTCTTTAAAAATTTAAAGAATAATTATAAGTACGGAGTAAGTAGTGACCTTAAATATGGGGTTTTACATCCTCCCCTCCTTACGGGAGCGCCGTCCCGGTGCTCGATTTCTCATACTCGACTTCTTCTTGTTCACGAAAAGATGCGGATATTTGCTCCTGAAGAAATCTTCTCGTTCCCATATGAACTCCGGGCCTCTCCGCGAGTTCCAACGAACCTTAACGATGGGAATACAGCTTTGCTTGAGTTGCTTTACTTCACGGTCCATAATTTTAACCGGTTCTTCTATAAAGTGCAATTTGTCATCGAGTTGAATTTCTTCAAGCGGGATAATCAGATTCTCATCCGCCAAACACTTCTTGAGATTAGAAACATAAAAAGTGTTGTGGATTCCTTGAAGTTCTCTTGGCAGCTTCAATTTATATGCTACTGGACCAACTCTATCAATAATCTTGAATGGCCCAACATATCGTGGACTCAACTTTCTACGCTTTTCAAAATGAATCACTCCTTTCCAAGGGGATACCTTTAACATGACCATATCTCCCACACTAAACTCCATCGGTTTACGCCTCACATGTGCAATATCTTTTCTGTCGTTTCTCGAATTAGCTCCGGCCCTGTAAGTTGGCTATCTCCAACCTCACTCCAACAAATAAGTGATCTACACCTCCGACCGTAGAGTGCTTCTAATGGTGAGGCATTGATGCTCGCATGATAACTATTATTATAAGAAAACTCAACTAGAGGCAAATGTCGATCCCAACTTTTTCCAAAATCAATTACGCACGCCCGCAACATGTCTTCTAAAGTCTGTATCGTTCTTTCACTTTGACCATCCGTTTCTGGGTGGTAAGCAGTGCTCATGTTCACATCAGTTCCCAAGGCCTTTTGAAGTGATCTCTAGAATCCTGATGCAAATTGGCTATCTCTGTCCGATATGATTGATACAGGCACCCCATTTCTACAAACAATTTTCTTTAGGTACAGTTGAGTTAATTTCTCCATAGTATCGGTCTTCTTCATTGGCAGGAAGTGAGCCGACTTAGTTAACTGATCGACGATAACCCAGATCGTGGCATAACCACTTGGGGTTCTCGGAAGTCCCGAAACAAAATCCATGGTTATCTTCTCTCATTTTCATTCGGGGATTTCTGGTTGTTGGAGTAAACCTGACGGCTTTTGATGTTCAGCCTTCACCTTAGCGCATGTCAGGCATTTACTAACATAGGTGGCAATACCAGCCTTCATGTTCGGCCACCAATAGAGCTTCTTCAAATCCTGATACATCTTATAAGACCCAGGGTGAATCGAATACTTCGACTTATGCGACTCGTGCATAACCAGATCCCGTAATCCACCAAACAACGACAACCATATCCGCTTATCAAAGTATCGAATTTTGTCAGAGCGAATTTCAAATATTGGCTTGATTAGCCTTCCTAAATTCTCTGCTTTCACCTTTCCTCCTTCATCTCTTCTCTTTGAGCCCGTAGTATTCTCTCAGATAAGTCGGGGTAAACTGTCATAACCAAATCTCTAACCCTTAGTGGTTTTTTCCTTTCCTTTCTGCTCAATGCATCGGCCACCACATTGGCTTTACCGGGATGGTAGCGAATCTCGCAGTCATAGTCGCTTAAGAGTTCAAACCACCGTCGCTGCCTCATATTGAGCTCTTTTTGGTCCAAAATGTATTGTACACTTTTGTGGTCTGTGTACACAACACACTTTGTCCCGTATAGGTAATGTCTGCACAACCTAAGTGCAAAAATCACGGCCCCCAACTCTAAATCGTGGGTCATATAACTTTCTTCATGCTTCTTTAATTGTTGCGAGACATATGCGATCACCTTCTCCCTTTGTATCAAAACTGCTCCAAAACCTTTGATTGATGCATCGCAGTATACGACAAAGTCTTCTGTCCCTTCAGGCAACGACAAGATAGGAGCACTGCATAGTTTCTGCTTCAACATATTAAATGCCTTTTCTTCTTCTTCACCCCATTCGAATTTCTTAGTTTTCTGAGTTAGCTTGGTCAGTGGTTTTGAAATCAAAGAAAATCCCTCAATGAACCTTCGATAATATCCAGCCAAACCCAGAAATTATCTTACTTCGGTCGGTGTTGTAGGCGCGGCCCAATTTTTAATAGCTTCAATTTTTGAGGGAACAACGTGAACGCCCTTGCTATCGATCACGTGGCCAAGAAATTGCATAGAATCCAACTAGAAGTCACACTTTGAGAACTTAGCGTATAACTGCTCCTTCTTGAGTAACCCCAAAATAATCTTCAAGTGTTCCTCATGCCCCTCCTTACTCTTGGAGTATATAAGTATGTCATCGATAAACATAATTACGATTTTGTCAAGGTACGGCTTACACACTCGATTAATCAAATCCGTGAATACCGCAGGAGCATTAGTTAGTCCAAACGGCATCACTTGGAATTCATAATGACCATACCGGCTCTGGAATGCGGTGATTGGGATGTCTTCTTCTCTTATGCGGAGTTGATGATATCCCGATAGCATGCCAATCTTTGAGTACACACAAGAGCCTTGAAGTTGGTCAAATAGGTCATCAATCCTTGGGAGTAGATATCGGTTCTTGACCGTCAACTTGTTCAGCTCACGATAATCGATACACATGCGGAAGGACCCATTCTTTTTCTTAACAAAAAACATCTGAGCTCCCCAGGACGATGAGCTCGGGCGAATGAATCCTTTCTCTGACAGCTCCTTTAGTTGATCAGGCAACTCCTTCATCTCTGACGGTGCCAAACGGTAAGGTGCACGTGCAACAGGTGCAGCTCCTGGCACAAGATATATTCTAAATTCAACTTGTCGATGTGGTGGGAGTCCTTGTAGATCATTATGAAACACCTCAGGAAATTCACATATTACAGGCACATCTTCCAACCGTCTCTCTGATGGTTCTTTCTCCGTCACATGGGCTAAAAATAACTGGCTACCTTTCTCCACGTACTTCCTCGCCTTGATACAAGATATCACTTCCAGTCTAGACACACCTTCATTACCTTTAACTACCAACACCTCGTTCTTAACCGGTATGTGCACCTCTTTCTTTCCACAAACAATAACAGCATCGTGCTCGACCAACCAATCCATCCCGATAACAATATCAAAAGTACCAAGTTCTATGGTCATAAGATCGATTTCAAACAAGTGGTTAATTAAATTCAGGGTGCAACCTCTTAAAACTGTATTTGTACTAACTATCCTTCCATAAGCCAATTCAACTTCATAACTAGTATTCAGTCTTACTGGTTTAATATCAATTAAATGACTAAGACTAGTATTAACGAAACTCTTGTCAGAACCAGAATCAAACAACACACTAGCATAACGATTGTTGTTTAGAAATGTACCCACAACAACATTCGGTCCTTGACCCTTCTCGGCTTCCCTAATTGCGCAAGCTCTACCAGTAGCATTACCTCCTTACGGATTGTTCTTCTTCGGATAACGGTCCCTCGTGTGTCCTTTCTCCCCACATCCATAACATGTCAAGATTGGCTGCGCATTGGCACCCGTAGCCACTGCCTTACACTTATAATCTCTTGCATAATGGATCGGTTTTCCACAGTTGTTACACACTAACGTGCAGTAACCGGCGTGATGCTTCTTACAACAGTTGCAAAAGGGCTTGTTTCCAGCATACCCACCTTGCTTAGCTGGGGCAGTAGTCATAGATCTTGTACCTCCTTGTCTTCTATTGTTATACTGATTGTGACGGCTGTTGTCACGGTAGTAGCCTCTGTTGTTATTGTGGTAGTTGTTGTTGCGATTGTTATTGCTACCACCACCTTGGTTGTTGTTGCTTTCCCACTTTCTTTTGTTGTTCTCAGCAACTCTTTTCGCCTTGTCTTGAATTTTCTGTTCCATTAAAGTGTGAGCCATACGAACAACTTCATTGAGTACCGTGGGCCTAGAGGAAGTTTTTCCCCCTTGATGATCTCAAGCAAACCTTTGATGTAAAGCTCAACTTTCTTTTTCTCGGTTGGGACAGCTTCAGGACATAATAACGCCAACTCATTGAACCGTTGAGTGTAAGCAGCGATATTGGTGTCTCTCAACTTTAAGCTTCTCAACTCATTTTCCAACCTCTGAATCTCTTCATCCGGACATAATTCTTCCATCATCATCTTCCTCATATCAGTCCATGATTTCCCGTTAACATAATCGAGTCCCAATGTAGCGACTTGGGTATTCCACCATGTCAAGGCTCAACCTTGGAGGGTGGCAGCAACAGATTTCACCTTACTCCTTTTAGCACACTCACTGATCCTAAATACACTTTCAATTTTCTTAAACCAATGACATAATTCAACGGTACCTTCGTTACCATGGAATTGGGTAGGACCACATTTCATAAAACCAGCAAATGAGCATTCCCGAATGGGTGGTGCCCCACCTTGGCCGCCATTTCCACCAGATCCTCCAGCAACATTTGGATTATTTCTAGCGGCACGATCGGCTTCTAATGCCTCAGCTACCTTGTCAGCAACTAGCTTTAAGATTACAACAGCAGACATTCCTTTAGGAGGCATGATTCCATCACAACACGAAGAAAATTTGGTGAGTATTCATACAATGGTATAACTACAACATGTACAATTATCTTGATCACAACATGAATTAGCAATCAAATCATACGAGGAGTCACAACACATTTAATAAAGATCAAAAGTAGTCATTAGTCATTCATCACAAGATTCAGTACATGGTTGTATTGTTCACAAAATATGACATATGTCATTACAATCATGAATACTAATTCTACTAACCGACAGGCCGGTTTAGTGATTAAAATAACCAAATAAGAAAACTACAAATGATGCTAAACTACTGTGGGTCACGTGGGGATCCACGTGTCTCAGAGGGTTGTGGTTTGCTGGGTGTAGTGGTGTCATCATCGTCATCCTCACGAGCAGCCATAGCAACATCCCTAACCATGGCATAGGGGTCATCAGCACGTGGTGCAGAAATAGAGTGAATAGGAGGCTCCTCCTGAAATCGCAACTCCACGGGTATTCTTCCCTTGACCCGAGCCTCCCAACGGCTCAATTGCTCGGCCCGACGATTCTGCTCCTTTAACACATTAAATTGCCTACTAAGACCCTCTACAAACTTCATCATCTTGGAGTGGTCGGATCTATTCTTTCTTATTGCTGCATCCAAGGCTGTGATATCATACTCATGGTTGTTCATGCGAAAGTCATCCTTCTTGGACTTCTTCGCCATTCTTTTCTCAGTATTGTACCTATCAAACATTTGCTTATCCAACCTTGACACCACCCTATGAATACTCTTTAAATCACACGGCATAGGACCAGGCGCACGGACCTCACTGTTACCTACAAGAAGAGCTCTAGCAGATAAACTCTCTCCAACGTGGAAGTTATGGCCAAACTAAATAACAGGTGGTATTAGCTCATCATTAACATCAACAATTGGGACTACAGGTGGTGCAAACTCAGTCTCCTCGTCAGAGGTATGAGGTGGTCGGTTAAGAGGATCGACCTCCTCATATGCATTAATAACCTCTGCCTCATCCTCATTACCATTCGCACCATCGTCCTCATCATCCTCATCCCTCTCCATCTCCTCATCATTCTCATCATCCACCCCATCTTCTTTTACCTCCTCATCATCATCTTCGATTAGCCACCCATTCATGTTTCTTGCAGCTTGGGGTAGTGGGTGCGGTACAAATCCATCTATATTGTTTTGCTCAGGAACAACTTGCTTAATTGGTTCCTCTTTCGGGTCTTCATTCGGGTCTTCTTCTTCATCATCCTCCATGTCATCGTCATCAACATACCCCTCGGGTTGAGCGAATGCCTAATGGAGAATAATAGGAGCGGGTTCCAGTTGAACCGGCTCGTCTTCAGGAAAATTTGCAGCGTGGTCGGGAGGAGGTAAGTCTGCCATGATAATCTGCAATCACGCGAAATAAATCTATATAAGGTCACTACATATATAAAGATTTATGCAATATACGGATGAATGCGAAATGCATTAAAATGAGTATGATGATTTAATTATGATTTATTTAAACATGTAAATAAATGCAAAAGCTTTAATATAAAGCTTTATAATCCATATATATCTCAATATATATATCATAGTATTTAATTAATAAATACTTAAAAATGATGCACTCGAAGCGTGCATAAGTACTAAAATAGGAATCACAAGAAAGACTTGAGCGGGGAAACCACGAGGAATCTTTGCGCGCGAATTTAGAAAATAAAGTTATAGTTTAGGTTTTTGAAAAATGACCCAGTTCTCTATAACTTATGGCTCTTGATACCAATCTTTAACACCCCCAATTTAATACGCAACGAAACCAACATTTGGGTGTTAAATCATAGCTCAATTACACATAAATTACAAAGAACAACTCAAAAGAGACGTTATAAAACTTAGTTCCATTCATAGAAATTCAGAGTGCAAAAGTTGTCCAACATGATCGTAACCAAAACCAACATACATGTTTTAAAACCACAACCATATTTTAATGTAGTTTTGAGGAATGGAACTTAAAAACATTTTAACAAAATAAATAGCGCAAGCTCCTCCTCGTGTGCTCCAAGTCTTCAACCTTGATTACCTGAGATAAAACATGCTAAAAAGTCAACGAAATGTTGAGTGAATTCATAGGTTTAAATGAATAAAAGTAGAACACAAGTATAATTCATCGAGTTACTTGTTGTACGGACAAGCCATATATCAAGTTTTATTACATTGAGCTCATGACACCGAACCTTGACAATCGCGCATAACATGTATGTAAATAAAGTTGCCCCAGTGTTAGGTATTATTGCCTCATACCTACTGTTCTCAATACAAATTGTCCGACAAAAGTTGAGGTGTTCAAAATTATTTGATCCATACCTCCGGATAGGGTCGTCAACCCAATAGATCTATTTATTGTACCAGCGTTTACCCATCATAGGTAATTAACGGTTCACGAAATTAGGGACTTTGGCAATAGTTACTCAATGTCAATAATCATATAATCGGGTCCAGCATACTAAAAACAACTTGTGTTCGAGTTTCAAAGCAAGCATGTATCTCCCTCGCGGGGTTTAATAAAACATTTAAGATTATAAAGGCGAGGCTATGAACTCACCGTGAATAGAAGTGTCGATCAAGAAATCACGAAAAGGGGGTAGAACGTCGGAAATCAACCGTGACCTATGTAAAATAATAATATGCTATAATTACTTGAACTATATAAAATATGCAACTTATCGTAATTATAACATGTATATATATAGCACGCGCATAGAAATTTATACTTAGAAATCCATGACAACTCCACTTATTAATTCTATTAGTTTGCACTTTTTCTGAAAGTTATAACGTTTTAGCTAGATGATCGGCTCACTTAAAGTGACGCTAAATGGTCGAACTAGTCGATCTTCTTCCATATTAAGTTACCCTTATATGTTATTTAACTACCATAGTTCACCCATAAACCATAGCCTAAGTAATCTTATTACGAAAGACACCTCAACGACACTTGTTCTAAAACAGGGTCTGCTGGACTTTGCAAAAGTTTGGCTACAGCAGACCCCTCAAAACATTTTATAAAAATCTGGAAAAAATCCAGTAGGTCACACATATCATGGACAACCTCCAGTGTAAAATTCATCCAAAAATAATAAGTTTTGACCCGCCTGCACACAACATCTTTACAATCGAATTTCTGGACAGCAAACACAGTTTTGACACTTTATCTTGTACAAAGGGTTTGACTCACTTTTACATTCTAAAAATCGACGAGGCCTAGTTTTCTGGAAAGTAGACTCGAAGTAGATAGTTTTAGAGTCCTGCAAACTTAGAAAAGCTTTTGACACGACCAAGTTATGACATCCGAAAGTCGACTCAAAAATCTGCTATAATAACAGTCAAGTGCTGAGTTTTTGCCGAAAATTTTTCCAACTACAAACGGCCATAACTTTCTCGTTTTTAAGAGTTGGAAGCTCAAATTTTTACCACACGATCATTATAACAACCACCTCCACACTAAACTCTTAAATCTCAGTTTACAATAACGCTCATCTCGCTAATTTAGGCCTAAACAATCTGATCTAAAGGAGGGTTCTAAAACCCTCACAAATCTTTAATTTTTCACATATATTTCACACTCAACACTCTCAAACCAACCTATAATTCATACCTAACCTATTAGATCATCATCAAACATTCATAAATCAAAACTCATCTCTTCACAACTTAGTCATGGATTTCCATTTATAAAAATCATCATGCATGTATATATATATATACATAACTAAAGCAACATAAAATTAAAATGGATTACTCACAATGCAATGCAAGTGAAGGATGATCAAAACAAAAACCCTAAGTGGGTTCTTGTTCTAGGCCGCGGCAATCAAACACCCCAATAAATCAAACCCTAACTTTTGTTGCTTTAAATCTTACTTGTAACCACTTATTATCAAATCCTTATAACCCTTGAAGCCTTCAATCAACTCAAAACCCTAAATACTCAAAAGTCTTCAAAATCAAGATTTTCTAAAACACATGCATGATGACTTTTAGTAATAGGGAATTGTTAAGGGTTAATTTATATGTGATTTGGTATAAAAAGGAAGAGATTCGGTTGAGTTTTAGTGGTGATAATGGAGGTTTTATGGTTGTTTATGGTTGTTAGGACACGGCTTTGCCTCAACTATTTGACTTCTTTATCCATAATTTCTACAGGTTCTTCCACAAAATGAAGTTTGTCATCAACGTGGAGTCCTTCTAACGGAACGACTAATGGATCGTTAAAATAACATTTCTTCAAGTTGGATACATGAAACGTGTTGTGAACCCTGCTCAGCTCTTGAGGAAGCTCAAGCTTGTAAGCAACGGCTCCAACCTTTTCTAACACCTTGAATGGTCCAACATATCTAGGGTTTAACATCCCTCGTTTTCCAAAACGGACTACTCCTTTCCAAGGCGAAACCTTAAGCATAACTCTATCTCCAACTTGAAATTCCATTGGCTTACGCTTTAAATCGATGTAACACTTTTGTAGATCACGAGCGGCTTGAAATATTTGCTTGATCTGAATGATTTTCTCGGTCGTCTCTTGAACTATTTCTAGACCAATGAGTTAAACTTCTCCAACCTCGGCCTAACAAATAGGTGAACGACGCTTTCGCCCGTAAAGTGCTTCAAATGGTGCAGCCTTGATGCTAGCGTGATAACTATTGTTATATGAAAACTCAACTAATGGCAAATGGTTAACCCAACCCTTTCCAAAGTCGATCACACAAGCACACAACATATCCTCGAGAGTTTGAATAGTCCGCTCGCTTTGTTTGTCAGTTTGCGGATGGTATGTAGTACTCATATCCAAGCTAGTACCCAAAGCCTTCTGAAGTAACCTCTAGAAATTTGATGTGAACCTCAGGTCGCGATCACAAATGATTGAGACAGGTATTCCATGCCTCGTGACCACCTCTTTCAGGTACATTCTTGCCAACTTTTCCTTGGGATCAGTTTCCCTCATTGGTACGAAGAATGTGGATTTAGTAAGTCGGTCAACAATTTCCCAAATGGTATCATAACCTTGTGACGACTTAGGAAGCTTTGTGATAAAATCCATTGTGATATTATCCCACTTCCATTGAGGTATCTTGGGTTGCACCAACAAACCCGATGGCCTTTGGTGTTCAGCCTTGATCTTAGCACATGTCAAACATTTGCTAACATAGGTGGCGATGTCGGCCTTCATATTTGGCCACCAATATAGCTTCTTCATGTCCTGATACATCTTGTTAAAACCCGGATAGATAGAGTATTTTGACTTGTGGGACTCGTGCATGATCACAATCCTCAAATTGCCATAACATGGTAACCAACTCTTGCCATTTAAGCATAGAGTACCATCTGCGCAGGGTTCCAACTTCTCCTTTCATATATCCTTCCTGATCATACCTCCTACGTCTTCATTCTTGATGTTCTCTGGTTTCTGTGCTTCTATTTGAGCTTCCAGAATTTGCTTGGGGAGATTCAAACCAATAGTCATGACTAAGGCTCGAACCCGTAATGGCTTATTATGTTCTTTACGGCTTAAGGCATCGGCCACTACTTTTGCTTTCCCCGAGTGGTAACGTATTTCATAATCATAATCGCTGAGCAATTCTAACCAATGATGTTGTCTCATGTTCAGCTCCTTTTGATTAATAATGTGTTGTAAACTCTTGTGATCAATGAACACCATGCACTTGGTTCCATACAGATAGTGTCTCCAGATTTTTAAAGCAAACACTACTGCTCCAAGTTCCAAATCATGAGTCGTATAGTTCTTCTCATGAATTTTCAATTGGCGTGATGCATAAGCAATCACCTTCTCTCTTTGCATCAACACAATGCCTAAACCTTTGATCGAAGCATCGTAGTATACGATAAAATCTTTGCTTCCTTCAGGTAAAGCCAGAATTGGTGCAGCACTACACAACTTCTTCTTAATTAGTTGAAACGCTACTTCTTGCTTGTCACCCCAATCAAACTTAACTCCTTTCCGAGTAAGCTTGGTCATTGACTTGACGATCTACGAAAATCCTTCGATGAATCTTCGGTAATACCCAGCAAGACCTAAAAATTGCCGAATCTCCGTTGGTGTTTTAGGATATGCCTAATCTTTTATGGATTTGATCTTGGCGGGATCTACATGAATGTCTTGACTATCAATCACGTGGCCGAGAAATTGTACCTTGGGAAGCCAAAATTCACATTTAGAGAATTTAGCGTATAACTCCTCTTTCTTAAGCAATTCCAAAATTTCCTTAAGATGTTCTTCATGTTCCTTCTTGTTCTTGGAGTAGATGAGTATATCGTCAATTAAGACAATCACGAATTTATCTAAATATGTCTTGCACACGCGGTTCATGAGATCCATAAATACCGCTGGTGCGTTCGTCAAGCCAAATGGCATACTTTAGAACTCGTAATGACCATATCGAGTTCTGAATGCTGTCTTCAGAATATCTTCTTCACGTACTCAAAGCTGGTGATAACCTGATCGCAAGTCTATCTTAGAATAAACACTGGATCCTTGTAGTTGATCAAATAAATCGTCGATCCTTGGGAGTGGATAACGATTCTTTACTGTCAGCTTGTTTAGCTCTCAGTAGTCGATGCACATTCGAAATGATCCATCCTTCTTTTTGACAAATAAGACCGAAGCTCCCTAAGGTGAGGAACTGGGTCTTATGAAGCCTTTGTCAGAATGTTCTTGGAGTTGGTCTGACAATTCCTTCATTTTGGACGGGGCCAATCGATAAGGTGCCCGTGCTACAGGTGCAGCACCATGTATCAAATCGATTTAGAATTCCACTTGTCGAGTCGGAGGGAGACCCGACAAGTCCTCAGGAAATACTTCCAGAAAATCTCGAACGATCGGTACGTCCTCAAGTCGCTTCTTCTCTGACTTATCTTCAGTCTCCTTTGTAATAACATGTGCCTAAAAGATAGGACATCCTTTTAGCATGTACTTATGTGTTTTAGTGCACGAGATGATGTTCAAATAAGTCTTGTTTCCCCAGTCGCTTCCGTCACCGTGAACAATCAACATTTCATTTCCCCAGGGAATACAAACGATTTTCTCGGCATAAATGATGATAGCTTGGTACTTTGCCAACCAATCTATACCGATTATGACATCGAGACTACCAAGTTCTATGGGCATTAAGTGTATGTTGAATGGGTGATTTAAGAAATTTAATGTACAACCCCGAATGATAGCGTTTAACCCAATTATTCTCCTGTCAGCTAGTTTAACATCATAATAATGATCTAAGGTAGATGGTGTGATATAAATGTGGGAGCTAAATGCAGTAGACACAAAGCTTCTATCGGCACCAGTATCAAATAAGACAGAAGCATATCGGTTGTTTAGAAGAAAAGTACCCGTAATGACGTTTGAGTCTGGGTTTGTCCCTGCACGGCCTACCGCATACACTTTCGCTGGAGCATTTCCATTTCTACCTTGGTTACCACGGTTATTGTTTTTCAGCTTTGGACAATCCCTCTTGAAATGTCCATAGGCTCCACATTCATAGCAAGTAGGTTTTTGACCTACCCAGTGCCCCTTTGGTTGTTAGCAGTGTTGACATTTGTAGTACTCCTACAGTCACGAGCCATATGGCCAACTTTGTTTCACTTGTGACATTTTGTAGCACATTGACCGTTATGGTGATAGTTGCATTTTGAGCATAGAGGTTTAGATCCTCCGTAAGGTTTCTTCTTACCATAACCTGCAACATAAGCCATGCCCGTGTTCTACCACTTGTTCTGTTGTTGTTGGTTATCATCTTGCTTTCTTTTGTTTTCACTCTATCGTTTAGCAAAAGTACGGATCTTCTTGTCCATCAGCTTAGTTGAAAATTCAGTTGCATCCTGCATGGTCTTTGGCTTAGATGCCATTACACTTCTGTGAATCATGTCGGGCAAACTACCGACATATTTCTCAATCTTGTCTGACTCTTCAGGAAACATTCTAGCACACATCAATGCTAGTTCCTGAAAACGTTCGTTATAGCCTACCACATCGGTACCTTTAACCTTCAAATTCCACATCTCACTCTCAAGTTTCTTAATCTCGCCCCTTGGGCAGTACTTGTCGGTCATCTTCTTTTTTAGGTTTGTCCAAGTCATTGCATGAGCAACATCGTGACCAACAGTCTTAACATGGGAGTTCCAACATGTTAGAGCACTTCCAAGAAGACTACAAGTGGCAAACTAGATTTGGTTTTCCACAAAGCTGTTGCTTATACGGAACACATTTTCCATTCTTTCAAACCACTGAGTCAACTTGATGACTCCTTCAGTACCCTTAAAATATAGGGGTTTGCATTTCAAAAAGTCTGGGTAAGTGCACTCACGAGCAGGAGGAGCTTGCCTTCTTACACCCGTGCCTGAATCATGACTGTCCTCACCATTTCGGCTTCTCTCAGCGTCACGTGCTGCCAATGCATCAGTAACGCCTTGGTCGATCAGTGCCTTAACCTGGGCATCAATTACAGTGGTAGTGGTGATGGCTGTTGCGGCTGGTGTTGATCTTTTGGTGCCATTTTCTTCAAATCACAAGAAAATATAATACCTGTTAGATTTCATACAAATCATAACCATGACATGAAATATACACAATAAATAAAGTGAGATCACATCGCACAGTGAAATATACAACTAAATTGAAATTAACAATGGTGTAGCTAAATCGACATTCATTCATAATAAATTCGATTACAGACATGACATAATACATCCATTCCATATATAATCTAGAAACATACATGACCTGATTCAGATACAAAATGATCACTACCCTTAGGTTACAAAATGAAATATAAACAACCTAAAGCCTTACTATCCTAGAGTTACCCGTAATACTTAGTAGGCTAAACAACATAGCTACAACATAACAACTCTAAGAGCTACTACCGACCTCCTCTGGTATCTCGGGCTATGTTGGACCGCTAGCAGCTCCCTGCTGTCCCTACAGTGCTGTCAGATGTGTCTGCAGTGTACTCATTAGTCTTAGTGTCTCCACAAGCTGCGCCTGTCGAGCGCAGTCTGCTGCTCGCAAAGCTGCAATCTCTGTCTGCTGAGCTAGCACTGTAGTCCTCAGTGCTCTCACCTCAGAACGGGATGTGTCATTAGCATCCATCGAATGTAGCCAAGCCTCACGAGAAAGTCTGGCCTCAGTCTCTATCAGTCTAGCAGTACGAGCATGAGCGCGTCTGTCTCTACACAGCATGTTGAGCTGATTGCTCATCAACAATCACTCATCCTGTGCATCGTCCAGTCTCATATAAATCTCATTTGTGTCTTGTCTGACCGTCATGACAAAATCTGTCATCCGCTGACTCAGCACTGCTACATCAGTCGTAGCTGGTGTCCCATGCATGTCCTCAACCATCTCATCCCAAGTATCTGTAATCCCATAACCAACATATCTCTCGGGATCTCGCCTAATCTCATCATCCAAAGTGACAACGAACCCATAGTCTGCTCTAAAGCCTCCAGTGGGTCTAGCAGTGGGAGCAAATAAACTCTCATTGACCTCATATCTCGGACCTAAAGCAATACACAACCTTTTCCGAGGCGGCAATGTAACCTCAGAAACACCTACTCTACAGACAGTAGAGGGAAGAAGCATAGGTGCTGATGGAGTAGGTAAATGTATAGGTAGGAGTGGTGGTGTCCCTGATGGTGGTGTACTCAATGGTAGTGGATGAGAAGTAGATGGTGTCTCGACTCTCAACCGAATCATAGCAGCTCTATATCCCAAAGGATAAGTAGGGCTAGCAGGTAGTGGTGGAGATGATACAGGTAATGGTGGTGATAGTATCTGAGGTAGTGGTGATAGTATCGGGGGTAGTGGTGATGATAATGGAGAGAGTGGTGATGGTGGTGGAGTAGGCATAGCAAGAAGTCTAGCAACCTCTGTATCTGAAGGAAGTGATATGGGTGTCTGAGCTCGGATAGACATCCTATCCGTAACACGATGTACAGGTGGTGGGACAGAGTCGATCGAAGCTGGGTGCTCCTCCTCTTCCTCCTTCTCCTCCCTATCCTCGTCCTCATCCTCTTCTCATCGGATGACTCATCATCATCATCGTCATCATCTCCTTCGTCGACAAGGATAATCAATTGGATCCTCCTCAGGATCCTCATCATCCTCCTCTGGATCGGACTCAGTAATATAACCTGGTGAATTAGCAGTAGGTGATACAACAATAGGCAATGGCTGCTCCTCAGCTGGAAGCACATCATCCTCTGGTGGCATAAACTCTGGGTATACCGGATCCGGTACATATGGTACATAGATAGGTGAAGGTGGGTGCTTAGGACCCAGCACATAATCAGGAGATGGTGGGGCCTGCAGAGCAGCCTCCACATAAGGGTCCTCTAGGATCATGGGCAGTCCATCGACTCTCGGAGATCCTATGTCTGACAGATCCTCGAACGGACTAGATACCTCCATGTAAGTAACCGTGGAATCCTCTGAATCTAACATGACAAAATCTGAAAATCAAAAGTTGCTTATATAAGTATTAATATAAGACTCTTATCGTAATATACATAGTATTTTATAACATGTATATCAATCATGAATGCATCTAGTCTATCCAACTAATGCAACAAATGTATGTATGTCCCGTGAAAATCCCTTTGTATGAATGCAATGTTTGAAAACGGTTATAGTCCAGAAAAAACATTTGACCTGGTTATCTATAATCTTGGCTCTTGATACCAATCTGTAACATCCCCAAATTGGGTCACAACGGAATATGGGTTTGGGGGTGGTACTTCATAGATCAATAGCACAAGATAAATATAAAAACGACCATTTAAAAGTCGTTTAAAACCGATACATTGGATTTAACAAATTGTTGTTACATAAGTCCGAAACTTCACTTGTTCATTGTTCAAAATACAAAGATTTTAGTCTATAACAAATATATCCCCAAAATGTAATGCAACCAAATCTTTAATGCATACGACTTCCAAAATAACGATCACCAATGTATCCCTTGTCTTATACCTCATTGATCTCCTTAGAAAACATTGCTTAAAACGTCAACAATAATATTGGTGAATTCATAGATTTGTAAAATGTATAATGTAGAACCGCAAGATTTCCCCATGATAATGCAACAGATGCAAACATCATAAAATGTAATTACGTTTTCCTAAGCCCATGACACTAAAGCTCGACATGTATGAATTTCAATATAAATTGCCAACATTGCCCGTGATGATGTTCTAACCCGCAAAATCCCAAATCCGACATGGTATACGTTCGTTGTCCGGCATACCGGCACAGTGAGCATGACTCACCCGAACGGGGATGTCAATCCCAAATAGATCTATTTATAACATTCGCGCTCACAACAAGTAATTGACAGTTCATGATAATGAGCTCAAAGGGTTATCGCTACTTAGGCAAACATGTAATCGTAATGTAAAATGTCTACTTGCGTCCAATTGTAAAACATGCATATGTTTCTCACCCCAAAACTTGTAAATCTTTATAAATGTAAAACGTGGGGCTATGAACTCACCTCAAGTAAATGATTCAACAAAGTATATCACATAATGTAAGATGCGTAAATAAACGTCACGTGGGTGTCCGAATGCAACCTAATTAAGTATAGGTCGTTTGAGTATAATGTATTTAACATAATGCGGCATCACAAGTTATAGCGTTACATCACCACCTAAAACTCTTTGATTAATTAAAAGAATGAAACAATATTTAAATCGTATTTGTTAAATAATAACCATGCATTTGTACTTGTAAAATAAAATAGTATACTTGTCCAATAATTTATTTATTTGTTAAAAACACTTAATTTAACGTTTTTATTATTCGTATAATGTTATCGTATAAGTCGTTTAATCGTCTTGAAAAATAATATTTATAAAGTTAAAAACATGTATAAATATTATATAAGTGATTCTAAAATGTTTCGCAATTTTTTTTTATTAAAAACGAACCACAACTATTCATGTCAGGAAAAGTGTCTAGTTTACAAACTATACATCCGAAAATTATGATAATCGGCAGGTTTATGTAAAATGTCGTTCTGAACAACTTTGTAGCTTGACACTTCGGCTCAATCAGACCCGAAGGCCCTCGAAAGTGAGCTTCAACAGCTGCTGAAACGTACACAGTTTCACAGCTTTTGTATATATAATGTCGAATCTTTGAAACGTCGTATCTTGCTCGTTTTAACTCCGTTTTTAGCGTTCTTTATATGCACGGATTCGTGACGAGGTGAACTATGTTTATAAAACATCCATTGTTATTATAAATGGCTGTGTCAAAATCAGTAATTCAAAATAAGTTTTATAAAAACATTTTTAGTCATTTAATTATCCTAATCTCGTAACTAGCATAACTTTTTCGTTATAACTCGGTTTTTCAAGTTCTTTACATATTTGGAATCGTCTTGAAGAGTACTATTCAAATCAGTTAGGTTTTCATTTTTATTAAACTCGAATCCAAACAGAAGTACCAAAACAGTTCGTGTGTACATGTGTATACTTAGTAGCAAATTTTATAGGATACTACTTGATTATTAGCACAAGTCTTCTACATTGGATTAGTCCACAAGTCTTACAACTTTTGGTTCTTAAGTCCATCATTTCATGTCCAAGAAAGTGACTTCAAAATAAATTGTATAAACTTTATACTTAAGTTTTCAACAAGTAAGCTTTCCATGACCTTTACAAGTCAAACCATACTTATAAAAGGTGTGTTCTTTGGATTTTTAAGTATCATTTCACTATGAAAATACATAGGTTCGTGTAGTATATGTATATGTATATGTAGGTACATTTCATTTGTAAACATATGAACAAAACCTAGGTGGTGACTTAACAAAATAACTAGTATGTAAACATGTAAATGTAGTAATGAAGAGCTTAGAGTTTTAGATGACCTTAAAAGAGTGAGTAGGATGATGAAGAAACAAAACCAAATCCAAATCAAACCCTAGAAGAAAATCCTAGCTTTTTTGTTTAACCCTTTGTTAGAAATAATATACCAAGCTTCCAAACCAAACCCTTAGGAACTAGAACACTTGTATGATTGATAAAATGAAAGTTTATGGTTTGTTATTAGTGTTGTTTGCTGCTGTGGGTAGGAGAGAAAGGAGCAAGAGATGTGTGAATCTTGCTTGTGAAATGAATGGGTGAAATATTGTGCTACTCTTCTTATATATATTACAAGAGTTGTGGTCAATAACACTATTAGAAGAAAACAAGGAAAAGTTGGTCAAGAGTACTAGTTGCTAGGAAGTCTTAAGTAAAACTTTGTGTGCTATTTGTCCCCTTGGGGCTGCGTGAAATGGGGGAGGGAAATACCAAATGTTCTCTTGATATTTTATAAGATAATACTTAGAGCACATGGAGTATAGGAAGTTTAGCTAGGTAATGGTGCTCCCGGGTATGCCTAAATGTATTTAATTGCGAAACGTAAACACTTTACGTAACCAATAAAAATAAAATGTGAAAAGTTAATAATTATCCTCCAAATAATTATCTAAGACTTTCTTGACGTAAACATTTAATTGTTTGATGTCCGTTTACGTTGAATGATCATTTTTAGTTTACGCGATTTAACTTAATACTTAAAATTAAAAGCAAACGCGTACAACACTAAAAATAAATAGTGAATTATATAACGTCGTACAATGACCTAAAACACGGGGTGTTATAGTCTTCCCCCGTTAAATGAGTCTTGTCCTTACGGCTTAAGACGCGGCACTTGACGACGATGTGGTCTTTGTGAAGAGATGCAGATACTTCTTCCGGAATTGGTCTTCACGTTCCCATGTGAACTCAGGACCTCTCCTAGAGTTCCATCGAACATTGACAATCGGGACACGGCTTTGCCTCAACCGTTTGACTTCTTGATCCATAATTTCTACAGGTTCTTCTACAAAATGAAGTTTGTCATCAACGTGGAGTCCTTCTAACGGAACGACTAATGGATCGTCAAAATAACACTTCTTCAAGTTGGATACATGAAACGTGTTGTGAACCCTGCTCAGCTCTTGAGGAAGCTCAAGCTTGTAAGCAACGGCTCCAACCTTTTCCAACACCTTGAATGGTCCAACATATCGGGGTTAACTCCCTCGTTTTCCAAAACGTACTATTCCTTTCCAAGGCGAAACCTTGAGCATAACTCTATCTCCAACTTGAAATTCCATCGGCTTACGCTTTAAATCGGCGTAACTCTTTTGTCGATCACGAGCGGCTTGAATTCTTTGCTTGATCTGAATGATTTTCTCGGTCGTCTCTTGAACTATTTCCTGGACCAATGAAGTTGAACTTCTCCAACATCAGCCCAACAAACCGGTGAACGACGCTTTCCGCCCGGTAAAGTGCTCAAATGGTGCAGCCTAATGCTAGCGTGATAAACTATTGTTATAATAAACTCAACTAATGGCACAATGGTTTAAACCCAACCCTTTCCAAAGTCGATCACACAAGCACGCAGCATATCCTCGAGAGTTTGATAGTTCTCTCGCTTTGTCCATCAGTTTGTGGATGGTACATAGTACTCATATCCAAGCTAGTACCCAAAGCCTTCTGAAGTAACCTCTAGAAATTTGATATGAACCTCGGGTCGCGATCACAAATGATTGAGACAGGTATTCCATGCCTCGTGACCACCTCTTTTAGGTACATTCTTGCTAACTTTTCCTTGGGATCCGTTTCCCTCATTGGTACGAAGATTGTGGATTTAGTAAGTCGGTCAACAATTACCCAAATGGTATCATAACCTTGTGACGACTTAGGAAGCTTTGTGATAAAATCCATTGTGATATTATCCCACTTCCATTGAGGTATCTCGGGTTGCACCAACAAACCCGATGGCCTTTGGTGTTCAGCCTTGACCTTAACACATGTCAAGCATTTGCTAACATAGATGGCGATGTCGGCCTTCATATTTGGCCACCAATATAGCTTCTTCATGTCCTGATACATCTTGTTAGAACCCGGATGGATAGAGTATTTTGACTTGTGGGACTCGTGCATGATCACAGTCCTCAAATCGCCATAACATGGTAACTAACTCCTGCCATTTAAGCATAGAGTACAATCCACGCGGGGTTCCAACTTCTCCTTTCGTATATCCTTCCTGATCATACCTCCTACGTCTTCATTCTTGATGTTCTCTGGTTTCTGTGCTTCTATTTGAGCTTCCAGAATTTGCTTAGGGAGATTCAAACCAATAGTCATGACTAAGGCTTGAACCTGTAATGGATTATTCTGTTCTTTATGGCTTAAGGCATCGGCCACTACTTTTGCTTTCCCCAGGTGGTAACGTATTTCATAATCATAATTGCTAAGAAATTATAACCAACGATGTTGTCTCATGTTCAGCTCCTTTTGATCAAGAATGTGTTGTAAAATCTTGTGATCAGTAAACACCGTGCACTTGGTTCCATACAGATAGTGTCTCCAGATTTTTAAAGCAAACACTACTGCTCCAAGTTCTAAATCACGAGTCGTATAGTTCTTCTCATGAATTTTCAATTGGCGTGATGCATAAGCAATCACCTTCTCTCTTTGCATCAACACAGCGCCCAAACCTTTGATCGAAACATCGCAGTATACGATAAAATCTTCGCTTCCTTCAAGTAAATCCAGAATTGGTGCACTACACAACTTCTTCTTAATTAGTTGAAACGCTACTTCTTGCTTGTCACCCCAATCAAACTTAACTCCTTTCTGAGTAAGCTTGGTCGTTGACTTGACGATCTTCAAAAATCCTTCGATGAATCTTCGGTAATACCCAGCAAGACCTAAAAATTGCCGAATCTCCGTTGGTGTTTTAGGATATGCCACATCTTTTATAGATTTGATCTTGGCGGGATCTACATGAATGCCTTGACTATCAATCACATGGCCGAGAAATTGTACCTTGTGAAGCCAAAATTCACATTTAGAGAATTTAACGTATAACTCCTCTTTCTTAAGCAATTCCAAAATTTCCTTAAGATGTTCTTTGTGTTCCTTCTTGTTCTTGGAGTAGATGAGGATATCGTCAATTAAGACAATCACGAATTTATTCAAATATGGCTTGCACACGCGGTTCATGAGATCCATAAATATCGTTGGTGCGTTCGTCAAGCCAAATGGCATAACTTAGAACTCGTAATGACCATATCGAGTTATGAATGCCGTCTTCAGAATATCTTCTTCACGTACTCGAAGCTGGTGATAACCTGATCGCAAGTCTATTTTAGAATAAACACTGGATCCTTGTAGTTGATCAAATAAATCGTCGATCCTTGGGAGTGGATAACGATTCTTTATCATCAGCTTGTTTAGCTCTCGGTAGTCGATGCACATTCGAAACGATCCATCCTTCTTTTTGACAAATAAGACCGGAGCTCCCTAAGGTGAGGAACTGGGTCTTATGAAGCCTTTGTCAGAAAGTTCTTGGAGTTGGTCTGACAATTCCTTCATTTTGGACGGGGTCAATCAATAAGGTGCCCATGCTACAGGTGCAGCACCAAGTATCAAATCGATTTGAAATTCCACTTGTCGAGTCGGAGGGAGACCCGGCAAGTCCTCAGGAAATACTTCAGGAAAATCTCGAACGATCGGTACGTCCTCAAGTCGCTTCTTCTCTGACTTATCTTTAGTCTCCTTTGTAATAACATGTGCCAAAAAGATAGGACATCCTTTTAGCATGTACTTATGCGTTTTAGTGCACGAGATGATATTGAAACGAGTCTTGTTTCCCCAGTTGCTTCCGTCACCGCGAACAATCAACGTTTCATTTCCCCAGGGAATACAAATGATTTTCTCGGCATAAACGATGACAACTTGGTACTTTGCTAACCAATCTATACCGATTATGACATCGAGACTACCAAGTTCTATAGGCATTAAGTCTATGTTGAATGGGTGATTTAAGAAATTTAATGTACAACCCCGAATGATAGCGTTTAACCCAATTATTCTCCTGTCAGCTAGTTCAACATCATAATAATGATCTAAGGTAGATGGTGTGATATAAATGTGGGAGCTAAATGCAGTAGACACAAAGCTTCTATCGGCACCAGTATCAAATAAGACAGAAGCATAGCGGTTGTTTAGAAGGAACGTACCCGTAATGACGTTTGAGTCTGGGTTTGTCCCTGCACGGCCTACCGCATACACTTTCGCTGGAGCATTTCCATTTCCACCTTGGTTACCACGATTATTATTTTTTAGCTTTGGACAATCCTTCTTAAAATGTCCCTAGGCTCCACATTCACAGCAAGTAGGTTTTTGACCTACCCCAGTGCCCCTTTGGTTGTTAGCAATGTTGACATTTGCAGTACTCCTACAGTCATGAGCCAGATGGCCGACTATGTTGCACTTGTGACATTTTGGAGCACATTGACCGTTATGGTGATAGTTGCATTTTGAGCATAGAGGTTTAGATCCTCCGTAAGGTTCCTTCTTACCAGAACCTACAGTATAAGCCATGCCCGTGTTCTGCCTCTTGTTCTGTTGTTGTTGGTTATCATCTTGCTTTCTTTTGTTTTCACTCTATCGTTCAGCAAAAGTGCGGATCTTCTTGTCCATCAGCTTAGTTGAAAATTCATTTGCATCCTGCATGGTCTTTGGCTTAGATGCCATTATACTTCTGTGAATCATGTCGGGCAAACCACCGACATATTTCTCAATCTTGTCTGACTCTTCAGAAAACATCCTAGCACACATCAATTCCAGATCCTAAAAACGTTCATTATAGCCTACCACATCGGTACCTTTAACCTTCAAATTCCACATCCCACTCTCAAGTTTCTTAATCTCGCCCCTTGGGTAGTACTTGTCGGTCCTCTTCTTTTTCAAGTTTGTCCAAGTCATTGCATGAGCAACATCGTGACCAACCATCTTAACATGGGAGTTCCACCATGTTAGAGCACTTCCAAGAAGAGTACAAGTGGCAAACTTGATTTGGTTTTCCACAGAGCAATTGCTTATACGGAACACAGTTTCCATTCTTTCAAACCACTGAGTCAACTTGATAACTCCTTCAGTTCCCTTAAAGTATAGGGGTTTGCATTTCATGAAGTCTGGGTAAGTGCACTCACGAGCAGGAGGAGCTTGCCTCCTTACACCCGTGCCTGAATCATGACTGTCTTCCCCATTTCGGCTTCTCTCAGCGTCACGTGCTGCCAATGCATCAGTAACGCCTTGGTCGATCAGTGCCTTAAGCTGGGCATCAGTCACAGTGGTAGTGGTGGTGGCTGTTGCGACTGGTGTTGATCTTGTGGTTCGTTTTAGCACTATTTTCTTCAAATCACAAGAAAATATAATACCTGTTAGATTTCATACAAATCATAACCATGACATGACATATACATAATAAATAAAGTGAGATCACATCGCAAAATGAAATATACAACTGAATTAAATTAACAATGGTGTAGCTAAATCGACATTCATTCATAATAAATTCGATTACAGACATGACATAATACATCCATTCCATATATAATCTGGAAACATACATGACCTGATTCAAATACAAAATGATCACTACCCTTAGGTTACAAAATGAAATATAAACAACCTAAAGCCTTACATTCCTAGAGTTACCCGTAATACTTAGTAGGCTAAACAACATAGCTATAACATAACAACTCTAAGAGCTACTATCGGACTCCTCTGGTATCTCGGGATATGTTGGACCGCTAGCGGCTCCCTGCTGTCCCTGCAGTGGTGTCACCTATGTCTGCAGTGTACTCATTAGTCTCAGTGTCTCCACAAGTTGCGCCTGTCGAGCGCGGTCTGCTGCTCGCAAAGCTGCAATCTCTGTCTGCTGAGCAAGCACTGTAGTCCTTAGTGCTCTCACCTCAGAACGAGATGTGTCACTAGCATCCATCGACCGTAGCCAAGCCTCACGAGAAAGTCTGGCCTCAGTCTCCATTAGCCTAGCAGTACGAGCATGAGCGCATCTGTCTCTACACAACATGTTGAGCTGACTGGTCATCAACAATCACTCATCATGTGCATCATCCAGTCTCATATAAATCTCATTTGTGTCCTGTCTGACCGTCGTGACAAAATCTGTCATCCGCTGACTCATCACTGCTACATCAGTCGTAGTTGGTGTCCCATGCATGTCCTCAACCATCTCATCCCAAGTATCTGTAATCCTATAACCAACATATCTCTTGGGATCTCGCCTAATCTCGTCATCCAAAGTGCCAACGAACCCATAGTCTGCTCTAAAGCCTCCAGTGGGTCTAGCAGTGGGAGCAGATAAACTCTTACCGACCTCATATCTCGGACCTAGAGCAATACACAACCTCTTCCGAGGAGGAAATGTAACCTCAGAAACACCTGCTCTACAGACAGTGGAGGGAAGAAACATAGGTGGTGAAGCATAGGTGGTGATGGAGTAGGTAAAGGTATAGGTAAGAGTGGTGGTGTCCCTGATGGTGGTGTACTCAATGGTAGTGGATAGGAAGTAGATGGTGTCTCGGCTCTCAACCGGATCATAGCAGCTCTATATCCCAAAGGATAAGTAGGGCTAACAGGTAGTGGTGGAGATGATACAGGTAATGGTGGTGATAGTATCTGAGGTAGTGGTGATAGTATCGGGGGTAGTGGTGATGATAATGGAGAGAGTGGTGATGGTGGTAGAGTAGGCATAGCAAGAAGTCTGGCAACCTCTGTATCTGAAGGAAGTGATATGGGTGTCTAAGCTCGGATAGACATCCTAGCTGTAACACGTTGTACATGTGGTGGGACAGAGTCGGTCGAAGCAGGGTGCTCCTCCTTCTCCTCCCCATCCTCGTCCTCGTCCTCTTCCTCGTCATCAGCATCATCGGATGACTCATCATCATTATCGTAATATAACCTAGTGAATTAGCAGTAGGTGAGACACCAGTAGGTAGTGGCTGCTCCTCAGCTGGAAGAACATCATCCTCTAGTGGCATAAACTCTAGGTATACCGGCTCTGGTACATATGGTACATAGACAGGTGAAGGTGGGTGCTCAGGACCGGGCACATAATCAGGAGATGGTGGGGCCTGAAGAGCGGCTACCACATATGCATATGGATCCTCTGGCATCACGGGTGGTCCGTCGACTCCCAGAGATCCGATGTCTGACAAACCTCCAAATAGACTGGATACCGCCGTGTAGGTGACTATCATGGGCAGTCCATCGACTCCCGGAGATCCTATGTCTGACAGATCCTCGAACGGACTAGATACCTCCGTGTAAGTAACCGTGGAATCCTCTGAATCCGACATGACAAAATCTGAAAATCAAAAGTAGCTTATATAAGTATTAATATAAGACTCTTATCGTAATATACATAGTATTTTATAACATGTATATCAATCATGAATGCATCTAGTCTAACCAACTAATGCAACACTAGTGTATGTATGTCCCATGAAAATCCCTTTGTATGAATGCAATGTTTGAAAACGGTTATAGTCCAGCAAAAACATTTGACCTGGTTCTCTATAACCTTGGCTCTTGATACCAATCTGTAACACCCCCAAATTGGGTCGCAGCGGAATATGGGTCTGGGGGTGGTACTTCATAGATCAATAGCACAAGATATATATAAGAACGACCATTTAAAAGTCGTTTAAAACCGATACATTGGATTTAACAAATTGTTGTTACATAAGTCCGAAACTTCACTTGTTCATTGTTCAAAATACAAAGATTTTAGTCCATAACAAATATATCCCCAAAATGTAATGCAACCAAATCTTTAATGCATACGACTTCCAAAATAACGACCACCAATGTATCCCTTGTCTTATACCTCATTGATTTCCTGAGAAAACATTGCTTAAAACATCAACAATAATGTTGGTGAATTCATATGTTTGTAAAATGTATAATGTAGGACCGCAAGATTCCCCCATGATAATGCAACAGATGCAAACATCATAAAATGTAATTATTCATGACACTGAAGTTCAACATGTATGAATTGCAATATAAATTGCCAACATTGCCCGTGATGATGTTCTAACCCGCAACATCCCAAATCCGACATGGTATATGTTCGTTGTCCGGCATACAGGCACAGTGAGCATGACTCACCCGAACGGGGATGTCAATCCCAAATAGATCTATTTATAACATTCACGCTCACAACAAGTAATTGACAGTTCATGATAATGGGCTCAAAGGGTTATCGCTACTTAGGCAAACACGTAATCGTAATGTAAAATGTCCACTTGCGTCCAATTGTAAAACATGCATATGTTTCTCATCCCAAAACTTCTAAATCATTATAAATGTAAAACGTGGAGCTATGAACTCACCTCGAGTGAATGATTCAACAAAGTATATCACAGAATGTAAGATGCGTAAATAAACTTCCCGTGGGTGTCCGAATGCAACCTAATTAAGTATAGGTCGTATGAGTATAATGTATTTAACATAATGCGGCATCACAAGTTATAGCGTTAAATCACCACCTAAAACTCTTTGATTAATTAAAAGAATGAAACAATATTTAAATCGTATTTGTTAAATAATAACCATGCATTTGTCCATGTAAAATAAAATAGTATATTTGTCCAATAATTTATTTATTTGTTAAAAACACTTGATTTAACGTTTTTATTATTCGTATAATGTTATCGTATAAGTCGTTTAATCGTCTTGAAAAATAATATTTATAAATTTAAAAACATGTATAAATATTATATAAGTGATTCTAAAATGTTTCGCAAATTTTTTATTAAAAACGAACCACCACTATTCATGTCAGGAAAAGTGTCTAGTTTACAAACTATACACCCGAAAATTATAAAAATCGGCAGGTTTATGTAAAATGTCGTTCTGAACAACTTTGTAGCTTTACACTTCCGCTCAATCAGACCCGAAGGCCCTCGAAAGTGAGCTTCAACAGCTGCTGAAACGTACACAGTTTCACAGCTTTTGTATATATAATGTCGAATCTTTGAAACGTCGTATCTTGCTCGTTTTAACTCCGTTTTTAGCGTTCTTTATATGCACGGATTCGTGACGAGGTGAACTATGTTTATAAAACAACCATTGTTATTATAAATGGCTGTGTCGAAATCAATAATTCAAAATAAGTTTTATAAAAACACTTTTAGTCATTTAATTATCCTAATCTCGTAACTAGCATAACTTTTTCGTTATAACTCGGTTTTTCAAGTTCTTTACATATTTGGAATCGTCTTGAAGAGTACTATTCAAATCAGTAAGGCTTTCATTTTTATTAAACACGAATCCAAACAGAAGTACCAAAACAGTTCGTGTGTACATGTGTATACTTAGTAGCAAATTTTATAGGATACTACTTGATTATTAGCACAAGTCTTCTACATTGGATTAGACCACAAGTCTTATATCTTTTGGTTCTTAAGTCCATCATTTCATGTCCAAAAATAAATTGTATAAACTTTATACTTAAGTTTTCAAGAAGTAAGCTTTCCATGGCCTTTACAAGTCAAACCATACTTATAAAAGGTGTGTTCTTTGGATTTTTAAGTATCATTTCACTATGAAAATACATAGGTTCATGTAGTATATGTAGGTACATTTCATTTGTAAACATATGAACAAAACCTAGGTGGTGACTTAACAAAATAACTAGTATGTAAACATGTAAATGTAGTAATGAAGAGCTTAGAGTTTAAGATGACCTTAAAAGAGTAAGTAGGATGATGAAGAAACAAAACCAAATCCAAATCGAACCTTAGAAGAAAATCCTAGCTTTTTTGTTTAACCCTTTGTTAGAAATAATATACCAAGCTTCCAAACCAAACCCTTAGGAACTAGAACACTTGTATGATTGATAAAATGAAAGTTTATGGTTTGTTATTGGTGTTGTTTGCTGTCGTGGGTAGGAGAGAAAGGAGCAAGAGATGTGTGAGTCTTGCTTGTGAAATGAATAGGTGAAATGTAGTGCTACTCTTCTTATATATATTACAAGAGTTGTGGTCAATAACACTATTAGAAGAAAACATGGAAACGTTAGTCAAGAGTACTAGTTGCTAGGAAGTCTTAAGTAAAACTTTGTGTGCTATTTGTCCCCTTGGAGCTGCGTGAAATGGGGGAGGGAAAGACCAAATGTTCCCTTGATATTTTATAAGATAATACTTAGAGCACATGGAGTATAGGAAGTTTAGCTAGGTAATGGTGCTCCCGGGTATGCCTAAATGTATTTAATTGCGAAACGTAAACACTTTACGTAACCAATTAAAATAAAATGTGCAAAGTTAATAATTATCCTCCAAATAATTATCTAAGACTTGCTTGAAGTAAACATTTAATTGTTTGATGCCCGTTTCCGTTGAATGATTATTTTTAGTTTACGCGATTTAACTTAATACTTGAAATCAAAAGCAAACGCGTACAACACTAAAAATAAACAGTGAATTATATAACGTCATACAATGACCTAAAACACGAGGTTTTATAGTCTTGATATATGTTGGTTGTTCGGATCTGCTACTTTTGGCTCTTGGTACGTTTCATTGGTTCTTTCCTGGCATTGATTACTCGTATGTATATCTGATTTTCTTTCGATCGGTATTTGTTCGTAACAAGCTATTACGTATATTTACTCCCTTCTTTATATATCCTTTAGTTTTCATGACATGTTTGTGACATGTTAATACCGAAGCTTCTCTATGGTTGTTCTTTTGATCATTATTACGGACGAGTCTTTATGTTCTTTGTTTGTTTCGTAATGTCTTTGCCTGAATTTTACTTGTACGTGTTCGTTTGACTATTATTCTGATTATATGGTTCCTTATACTTTCTTACTCCTTCAAACAATAGGTTTGTGGTCCTTACAATATTTCGCAATCCCTTTTGGTATTACGATATCCTTTCTTTGAGTTGCATATTTTCTATTGAGGCCGAGCTATAATAAAAATCCGTTTGAATTATATCTTGATGAGGCTTGGGGAAAACTATTTTTTAATTCATTTTATGAATACGTTGTGGTACCGCTTTTATGTGAATGTCTCTTTATATTTATGAAAACTGTGTTTAAAATGATCTTTATAAATAAGATATGTTTAAAATGATCCTTACAAATAAGATATGAAACTATTTCTTTTATGCTTTATAAATCTTATTTTTAAAATGTAGGTTAAAATGATTCATAATGGTAAAATGCGATACACCGTTAAATAAATGTCCCTGGATTTTCGATAACAACCATGTTTAAAATGAATTTTTATAAAGATTATATTTAAGACGATTTTAAGATTTAAAATGATTCTTTTTATTTTAGACGACTTTCTTTATTGTTTTAAAATAATTTTTTCTTAACAGTATTTAGTTGGTTCTTTCGAGTAAAGTCGATTATTGGTATACGAATTCTATCTTCTTATTTGATATGTATTGTTATTTGTTATGTGTTCCTTTTGTCATGGTAAGTTTGTTGATTCTTTCATTTGTATTTTCTATCGGTGCGTATATTCTATTATTTCTTTTAAAGGATTCTTAAGACATTTGATCCGCATCTATTTGCGTCTGTGAAATCCCTTATATGTTTTCTAGCCTTTGATTGATCTTCGTTTGCTACCCTATTCGTTAGTTCGTAACCATTAGAATTCGTTTAAAATACTTTTTACTCGACCATGTCACTCTCCATGGGGAGCACCTGTGTTGTTAAAGAAGAAGGACGATTCATTTGAAATGTACATAGACTATCTAGAGTTGGACAAGCTGACCATCAAGAATCTCCCCAGGATCGACGACTTGTTCGACCAATTACAAGGTTCGCGTTATTTCTCTAACACCAATCTTCGTTTTGGTTAGCATCATCTGAGAGTGCATGAAGAAGACATTCCAAAGACTGCATTTAGGATGCGGTATAGGCACTTTGGGTTTACGATTATGCCTTTTAGGTTAACCAATGCACCAACGGTTTTCATGGACTTAATGAACCAGATGTGTAAGCCGCATTTAGACAAGTTTATTATTGTATTTATCGACGATATCTTGATCTAATTGAAATCTAAGGAGGATCGTGAGGTTCATCTGAAGTTAGTACTAGAGTTACTGAAGAAGGAGAAATTGTTTGCCAAATTTTCTAAGTGTGAATTTTGGTTACAAGAGGTACATTTCTTAGGACATGTGGTCAACAACAACGATATTCATGTAGACCCAAGTAAGATTGAAGCAGTGAAGAATTGGAAAGCCCCGAAGACACCGTCAGAAATACGATCATTTCTGGGATTGGCTGGTTACTATCGACGTTTCATCATGAATTTTTCTAAGATTGTTAAACCCCTTACTTTAATGACACAGAAGAATCAAAAGTATGAGTGGGGAGTGGATCAAGAGGAATCCTTTCATACTTTGAAGGACAATTTATGTTATGCACCAATATTGTCGTTGTCGGACAAAGCAGAAGATTTTGTAGTCTATTGTGATGCGTCAAATCAAGTATTGGGATGTGTGCTTATGCAAAGAGGCAAGGTGATTGCGTACGCATCGCGGCAATTGAAGATTCACGAGAAGAACTATACCACGCATGATTTAGAATTAGGTGTAGTAGTCTTTGCTCTTAAGATTTGGAGACATTACTTGTATGGGACGAAAAGTGTTATCTATACAGATCATAAGAGTCTTCAGCATATATTCGACCAGAAGGAGTTAAATATGCGCCAAAGAAGATGGATTAAATTATTCAGTGACTATGATTGTGAGATTCACTACCATCTAGAAGAGGCGATTGTAGTGGCTGATGCATTGAGTAGGAAGGAGAGAGTGAAACCAAGATGAGTACGAGCAATGTCCATTACTATTTAGTCAAGTGTTAAGGACAAGATATTGGCTGCTCAAAGGTGAGGCATCCAAGGAAGAGAACGCGCCAACTGAAATGCTGCGTGGCTTGGATCAACAAATGGAAAAAAAGAGATGGAGGTTTATACTTTGTGGATAGAACATGGATTCCTTTGATAGGTGATGTAAGGACCATAATTATGGATGTGGCGCATGCTATGAGATACTCTGTTCATCCAAGAGCGGATAAGATGTATTATGATTTATGAGAGATATATTGGTGGCCGGGTATGAAGAAGGATATAACTACATATGTTGGTAAGTGTTTAACTTGCTCGAAGGTGAAGGCTGAACATCAGAGACCATCGGGTTTCCTTTAATAACCAGAGATACCTGAGTAGAAATAGGACAAAATCTCCATGGATTTTATCACTAAGTTGTTAAGGTCAAGTGGTGGATATGATACGATTTGGGTAATAGTTGATAGATTGAGTAAGTCATCTCATTTTCTGACGATACGTGAATACTATAAGTTAGAGAAGTTTCCAAGACTCTACATTAATGAAATAGTAGCGAGGCATGGAGTGTCTGTGTCGATTATTTCTGATTGTGATGGACGATTTACGTCGCGGTTCTAGCAAACATTGAAGAAAGCCTTAGGAACGCGGTTGGATATGGGTACGGCTTATCATCCTTAAATGGATAGGCCAAGTGAACGTACCAATCAGACTTTAGAGGATATGTTGAGAGCGTGCATGATTGATTTTGGTGGCAGTTGGGATACTCAACTACCCTTAGCTGAGTTTTCCTACAATAATAGTTATCGTTCGAGCGTTCGATGTGCTCCATTTGAAGCGTTGTATGGAAGGAAGTGTAGGTCACCTGCTCTTTAGGCTGAAATTAGAGAAAGTCGGTTGATTGGACCAGAATTGGTACAAAAGACAACTGATAAAGTGATATTGATTAAGGAAAGGCTCAAAGCGGCTAGAGATTGCCAAAATAGCTATGTTGGCAATAGGCGTAAACAGTTAGGGTTTGAAGTTGGTGATAAAGTGATACTGGAAGTGTCGTCTTGGAAAGGTGTAGTGCGTTTGGAAAGAAATACATGTTAGCACCAAGGTATGTAGGACCATTTGAGATCATTGAAAGAATCGGTCCTATAGCTTATTAATTAAGATTGTCTTAATAATTGAGTAGTGTACTTGATGTGTTTCAAATTTAAAGAAGTATTTGTCGGATGCAAATCTGCATGTGCCTGTAGAAGAATTTAAGGTAGACAAAACTCTTCGTTTTGTCGAAGAACCTGTTGAGATTATCGATCATGAGGTTAAAAGTTTGAAGCATAGTAGGATTCTGATAGTTAAAGTCCATTGGAACTCAAAGCGAGGTCATGAGGATTTCATGAAAACTAGTATCCACACTTGCTCGTTAAGCAAGCTATCGTTGGAAGTAGTAATTAAAGTTGGGTACATAGGGTTACTGGTAGACCTTAGTGCACCCTTAAATGTTCTTAGGTGGTTTGGTTAAAGTTATATATTAAGTAAACCTGAAGTCGAGCCAATTCTTCAAAAATGTTGACTTTGTAACAACACATAACTTAATTTCAAGACAGTTCTTGTTTGATGAGTTGCGGGGTTGAGTTATGAATCAAGTTGTTACACAACTTAAGGTTTTTGATGAGTTTCCTCGAGGACGTGCGATACTCATGTAGTTGGATGTTCTCTTCATTTATAGCTGTTATGCTGCTATTTGTACTCTCGTGTGGGTAAGCAAAATTCTTAACTATAGAAACGATTAAATTTCGGGACAAAATTTCCCTAAGGAGGGGAGACTGTGACAACCAAGATTTAACGAGGTTAGTTTAACCGTTAGTGTTAATTTTCCTAGCTTTATGTGTTTGATTTATGTGTGTAAGTCGAGTTGGTGATTTATGTGATATGGTATACGTGTTAATATATGTGTTTGTGATAGTAGAAATGAATGATTTAGTCATTTCATTTCGTGTGTGATGGTAATTTTAGAAGTATAGTGATTTTTATTATTTTATCGTCGGTAAAATTAATGAAGAATGAATCGTTAATTTCGAGTTGAGACTGATTAGTGAATTGAGATTTTATAATTTATATATAAACTAATAAGTAAATAATAATTTGAGAAAAATAATAATAAGTAGTGTAAGTGTTTTATTTAAGTATTTAAGGTAAATAAGTAGTAAATAGTTTTGTATTTAAAAAAATATGTATAAATATGCGTATATATTTATATAGAGGGGAAAATGAAATTTTGATAAAAAAAATTAATTAATTATTTAAAGGGGTGTTTGTGTGAATCGGTTCGGAACAAAAACAGGGGGGAGAAGTCCAAGTCCAAGTCCAACTCTAAACAGTATTTATATAAAAACAAAACAGTAACCACATTTTTTTATCTGTGTCGACCTCTTTCAAAACCATAGCAACCATTGGTGATTTTTTTAAGCTTTCAAGATCAAGGTTTGATCATCTTTCCAAATCTTAATTTTTATCAAATCTTTATTCTAGTAATCAAATCTATGTTTTAATTATTGTATTAAATATGTAACAAATAAATTGATAGATTAGGTTTTGTAAAAATACTGTAATTATGATGTTTTGATCATTAAATATTGTTTTGGGTATAATAATTAAGGTTTGAGTATCTTTAATTAGGTTTAATTATGGTAAATTGGAATTGAATCTGGACAGATTTTAGGTATCTTGCGAGAGTCATAATTTCTGGTCATGCGGGGGGGGGGGGGGATAATCTTTTTTATTTGATTTTCTTGAGCCTAAAAATTATACCTACGCGAAGTCTACTTTCGATCCAAGTAGTTTTAAGAATTAAAAGTGAGTGAAAGTGAGTCAAAATAATTCTATAAGATTCGTTGTCAAAACTGAGTTTTTGGGGCAGATTCTAGGTTGTGATTGTGAGGTCAAAAACCATACCAAAACGTCTTTTTAATTTTAATGGAGGATTGATAACTGTAGCAAGTGGGCTCATGTGTCAATGAATTTCTAGAATTTTTGTAAATTTTTCCCAAGTTTCTAAATGGGTCTGGTAGAGTTTGGGTGGTAATCAGGTTAATTTCTGGATACTTTGCGATGTTGATTTTTTTTAAATAGCTAGACTTATTTTATTTTTTTTTAAAATTTTAGTAGTTATAAGCTCTTTGAAATGTATGAAAAAGGCGTATAGAATCTAAATGGGGGTCTTTTAGTATTTTATTAGTGATCATTAGGGGAACGAAATTAAAAAATAATAATTTTGGGCTTAAAGGATCGGGAAAAAAATAAGAGCCCAAGTTGGACTAGGAAACTAGTTGGGGTTTTATAAAAATTTAATCAGTATTTTTTTCTCCTTTGTTTCTCTGTGTGTCGACCCATTCTCCTAACCCTAGCCTCCATTGTCAATTTTTAAAGCTTCAAGAATCAAGATTTTAGCCGGACTTTTGTGCGCATTTGTGAAGCGTGAGGTGAGTATTCATAGCCCATTTTTCTATGTTTCTTGGAGTGAAAATGATACTAAATTGATTTTGAAATGTTTTAAGAGCTGCGAATAGTTGTTTATTTGTTTTGGACATTACTTGATATTATATGGCTTATGTGTTGTGATTTGGATCGGATAGGTACGCATATCCCCTGCTGTGTGACTTATTGGATCGGAGGGGTACGCCTATCCCATGCTGTGTGACATATTAGACCGGAGGGGTACGCCTATCCCATGTTGTGTGACATATTGGATCGAAGGTGTACGCCTATCTCATGTTATGTAACTTATTGGATTGGAGGGGTACGCCTATCCCATGTTGTGTGACATATTAGATCAGAGGGGTACGCCTATCCCATGTTGTGTGACTTATTGGATCGGAGGGGTACGCCTATCCCATGCTGCGTGATGATTTAATTGCTTGCATTTGTGTATAATATTCTTGTATGTCCTAATGTTTATGATTCGCAGCAAGAGTAAGTATTCGTGTTAAACCTATGAATCTCACCAACTTTATGTTGACGTTTTAAAGTATCATTTTCAGGTGATCCTGGCGAAGTTAAGGAAGTTAAGATACGTGGCTAGCGAGACCTTAGGATCTTGCATGTGGATTCTTTCCTGCTAGAGTTTTATTTCATACTTTCATATTTTGAATATTTTGAATATTGATGTTGTTATTGTTGGGATTTATTTATGTCTATGTATTGTAATGTTGCGATTAACCTCAATAGAAGACCCCTCTTGTGTTAGGTGTCGTCAACACTTTGGTTTTAATTTAAATGCATTCTAGTTATTCTCTATTGTTGACATCAATGTGTCATGATGATGCCCATCGTGTTACGCGTCGCGTTTTCGCCTTGGCGGGGTGTGACACATAAGGTACATTTTTTATGTGTTTCACCTCTCCAGGTGTTGAAGCACCTTGTGTTTTATTTAAGTCAAGTCTTTCTTGCATGGGGATATTACCACGCTTGGAATTATCCATCTTAAACTTTTTCAAGATTTTATCCATGTAAGAACTTTGACTAAGTCCAATTAATCGCTTCGATTCATCTCGGTAGATCTTGATTCCATGAATAAATGCTGGTTCCCCTAAATCTTTAATGGCGAAACACTTTCCAAGATATGACTTTACACTTTGTAAACTTGGAATATGATTTCCCATGATTATTATGTCATCGACATATAAGATGAGGAATGTAACATTACTCCTACTGGCCTTTTGATATACACATGACTCATCAAGATTTTGAGCAAATCCAAACCTTTTGATTTCCTCATCAAATCTTTTATTCCAGCTTCTTGATTCTTGCTTAAGACCACAAATGGATCTTTGAAGCTTGCATACTTTCTTGGGATGTTTAGGATCAATAAAGCCTTCAGGTCGCACCATATAAATATCTTCATTAAGATAACCATTTAAGAAGACAGTTTTGACATCCATTTGCCATATCTCATAGTCATAGAACGCCGCTATGGCTATAAGAATCCTAATAGCTCTAATGTCAGCAATGGGTGAGAACGTTTCTTTATAATCAACCCCGTAGGTTTGAGTAAATCCCTTTGCTACAAGACGAGCTATGTATGTGTGTACTATGCCATCTATGTTAGTCTTTTTCTTAAAAAGCCATTTGCTCCCAGCAGCCTTACAATTAGGAGGAAGATTAACCAAGTGCCAGACTTGATTATCTTTCATGGATTTTCCGCATTCATAGCATCGAGCCACTTTTCAGATTCCGGATCTAATATTGTAGCTTTATAGTTAGCGGGTTCATTAAGATCCCCTAAGCTATGCTCCTCTACTTCTACATTTAGACATAAGCGATCAGGAGCTCGATGTGTCCTTGCGGACCTACGAATGGGAATCACTTCCTCTTGAGGTGGTTTGAAACCTTCAACCTCTATAGGAATTTCACTAGTGTTTTCAAAAGGCGATGTATCTTCATCTTGAATTTCTTCAAGTTCTTCGGCCCTCTTACTGATTTCTTAAGATATTAGATTTTTCTCCAAGAACTCAGCATACCTTGCAACAGCTATTTTGTTTCAGGTGGGAAGTAAAAATAGTAACCCATTGTTTCCTTTGGGTATCCTATAAAGATACACTTAACAGATCTTTGTTGGAGCTTGATAGGCGTATCTCGCTTCACAAGCGCCTCACATCCCCAAACATTTAAGTAAGACAAATTAGGAACTTTTCCATACCGTAATTCTTATGGTGTCTTATCAACCTTCTTGGTTGGAACCATATTGAGAATACGTGTAGCAGTCTCTAGAGCATAATCCCAAAAGGATAACGGCAGAGTTGTAAGATTCATCATTGATCGAACCATGTCTAACAAAGTACGATTCCTCCTTTCAGACACCTTATTGTGTTGTGGTGTATATGGAGGTGTAAGACGCTGAACAATTCCATAACCTTTCGGATAATCTTTAAACTCTTGACTAATATATTCGCCTCCTCGATTTGATCGAAGTGCCTTTATAGTCTCCCCGAGTTGATTTTATACTTCATTCTTAAACATCTTGAACATTTCAAAAACTTCATGTTTATGTTTAAGTAAATACATATAATCATAACGACTATAATCATCCGTAAGATAATGAAGTAGCTATCATTATAAATAGAATTAACATTTGGCACAAGATTAAGCATATCAATTTTATAAATACCATTACCCGAAATAGCATTAGAATAAAGAACATTATTCTTAGAAACTGAAATTTCATAATCCTTAAAACATTGGATAAAACCTTTGTCAAGCAAATGTGAAACTGAAACAACACCTCTAGCTATAGAAGGTTCATAATGGCAATTGTCTAAACAAATCACTAGGCCACTAGGTAAAACTAAGGGTGTGTTTGTTTTTGCCAAAAATGTCTGAATCACGTCTGACGTCTAACCCGTCAGACGCGGTCAGACGTTTTGCTTGTTTGTTTTTTTCTTGTGAGTAAGAGGCGGTCAGATGTCAATCGTCTTACCAGGTAAGAGCCAGATGTTTCGTCTAACTTCCTCTGAACCTTACAAACTTTCACCCACCTCCAAACTTTGAATAGAAATTTTGTTACGATGTAAAGAACTCGAAAACAAGATCTGTGAGTTTTTGAAAGAGAATATGAATATTTGAGAAAGAAGATAGAAAAGTAAAAAAAAGTACAAAACTAGAATATTTAATGTACCTACTCTAGTGTCACGTGGGAGAGAAGGAAAAAGCAAAAATTTTGCCTAATAAAAGTTATAGTCAAATTTGTATTTAAGTTAGGATAAATGTATTTTTTACTATTTTAAAATATATGTTTCTTTTAATCAAATCTTAACACCTTGCAATTGAATACAATCATATATGCAATATGAGATTTTTTATATTGTGGCACATAAGATTGAACTATCAAAGTATTCTTTTCTTGTTAAAAATACCTACTAGTTTTTAGTTTTTGAATTGCATGGTTTAAAATATATGATTAAAACTTTATTTTGAATTGTTTCAAAATAAATGGTTAGTTTTTATCAATAATGAAAATTGTTTTGTATCCATAGCGATATTAGGAAAAAAATATTGGTTTGCGTTAACTTGTTGAAGCATTCTCGTGTCGCGTCTTTTTTATTTCTAGAAAAATAATTTTTTTGAATACGCTAAGATCTTATTTTAGCTTCGCCACTAATCATATTGCAATAGTTTAATATAAATATATACATAAATATATTACTAAAACGAACAATCAAAATCATTCAGACAATTATAAAAAACAAACAACATTATTTCATTCAGATTCAGACTTTATGACCGCCTCTTACCAATAAGATGTGGTAGTCAGATTCAGACCCAAAACATCTTAATGAAACAAACACACCCTAAGTCACAACTTCCAATAGCTTCTACATGTGCATGAACGCCATTGCCCATGAACAAATAGAGAGCTCTTTATTTTAGTTTTCTTTCTCCTATAAGACCTTGTTTTGTGTTATAGATTTGAGTACCACGACCAGTGTCGTACACCCAGGATTTATTAGGAAAAGAAAATAATTCTATTGTGAATATATCTGAAGAATTGGCAGTGCCAACTCGCTTCTTCTTCTTAATCAACTCAGCAAGGTAAGAAGGACAACTCCTCTTCCAATGACCCACCTCTTTGCAGTGGTGGCATGTGTCATCCTTTGCCGGGTGCTCTTTAGCAGAAGTTTTAGGGTTTTTAGGCTTAGGGATATAACTTTTATCCTTTCCTATGCCTTTCCCTTTACCATTGCCTTTAGTATTAAGCAATTTCTTATTGGCTTTCTGGATTCTACCACCTTGAATCGCCATTACTTGTGGTGTAGCAGCCTTTTTAGGTAAACCTATCTCATACTCAATAAGCAGAGCATGTAGTTCGCCAATTGTCTTCCCCATGTTATGCATATTGTAGTTCCTTATAAATCTAGCAAAATCACTAGTGAGGCCATTCAAGATTCAACCAACACTAAGATCTTATGGGAACACATAACCAAGACGTTCTAGTTGCGCCACATAATTCTTAATCTTAATGACATATGGGCCAAATGGTTTTTCTTCCTCTTGTTTTCAAGCATGGAAAGTTTGGATTAGGTTTTACAAACTTATAAAACAGGCTAAAATAAGCAAGTTTTAAAAAGGTGAATTTTTATAAGTCTTAAAATTAAGCAGGAGAATAAGCAACTAAATGTGACAGTATATAGCTTTTTAACTAAGTCTATATTAAGCTAACTGTTAAGCTAAATTTAGAGCAAATAAGCTAATAGAAAATAAAACTAAGCTAAGACACACACAATCCTTCAACTAATAAGCAAATATGAGCACAAATAGGCATAAAAAACAAGCAGAAAAGCTATTAAAATCAAATAAGCAAAGATGCAAACACTGGCAGACAAACAGCAAAGGGGACACTTGTAAGCTTAGAAATAAGCCCTATAAAGGAACATTATGGAAATGCAGCTTATATGGGCTTAAAGCTCAGCTTATGGGCTTTCTAAAAATGCAAAGAAAATAGGGTTTGAAAAATAAATAAGCAACTAAAAAGCCTTGTGAAAAAGGCTGACTTACTCAGCACATGCTGAGTTTGGTTTGCATTTTGAAAGAAAAATGGGCTTTTTGCAGCCCAAAATTAAGCTAGTAAATATAAGTTATGATCTTAAGATTAACAACCAAAGAACTTATGATCTTAAGCTCATATTCTAAAAAAACTAAAACTAATCTAGATTTAAGGCTGAAAATTTGCTTTTTATAAGGTAGATGACATGGACAGAAGTTTAGACTCAGAATCCCAAATGACAATTTCATACTTATGCATGGTCATATTTCTGCATATTTTAGACTCAAAACAATTAATGACAGTGACAAAAACAGGATTTGATCAAAATTCTTTAAGAAGATAAGTTGATGCACAAAGCTAGAATCCACATATTCTAACTATAACTACGTAAGACCTAGAAAATGAAATTTAAACAATGACAACCTTTAAAAACAGTTTTAATCTACTTAAATAAGCTAGTTAAAGCTGGCTTAGTAACCCAACCCAATTAAAAACCCAATTGACAATATTGGGTCCTTGGAACTCAATTTTCACCCTTTAAAATCATGGGGAAAAACCATTTTAAGCCTTTAGAACAGATTTTGAAATGTCTTAAAACCTAAAAACAGATTAATACTAAGGCTAATAAAAGACAAATAAGCAATAAAATCAGGAAAATTAGCACTAGAATAAGCAAATGCATAATAAGCAGTCTTAGGGCTAAAATGAGCAGATTTATATGAAAAACAATTAAAGTGCCTAAAAGCTAAATCATAAACATAAAAACTATTCAAAAAGACATAATAAGCTATGATTGAGCACAAATAAGCAAAGATAAGCAGTTTGGCCAATAAGCAGTTTGAAAGTATATGTATAAAAAAAACTAGAATAACCTGCCTCCAAGCTAGATAGACAATAGCTTACCTAAACTAATCCTAGTTTCAATATAAGCACTAAACCAAGCTTAAAGGCCATCATTATTGCTTTAACATCAAAATAAGCCAAATTCAGCAAAACTCCCCTTTTTCTCTTGATTCTTTTAGTAAAAAAATTTTTTGTGAGTGAGAAACATTTAAGCTATTTAAACAGCTTATATAGGGTGAGCTTATTAACTTAAAAAACAGACTTTTAAGAATTTTTTAACACAAATTGCCAAATCAAATATTGTAAAACTGAAATAATAAGAATCTTAACTTAAAGAACACTTTTAATTGGAAACTGAAAATTCAAATTTCATTACATAATAAGGTTACAATGCTTTGAAGATTAAAAGAAAAACAATAAAAACATTTTATTTTAAAGCAAAAAAAAAAGGTAAGTAAAAACAAACCTCCTTAGCAGGTTGTGTTCTTGGCTTTTATTTGTCTATGTCGACTGGTCACGTCGGCACGCATCCTCCTAGGAACCTTCACGCACCTTAAACTTGAGCCCTTGGATTGACTTGGTCCCCAATCCGATTGATCTCAACCGTCTATCCTTTGTCTTCTTCCTTGTCCAATTAGAGTGCCTAGGATTGCCAACATGTATTTGGGGTTTAGTGAGGTGGGGTGACGTAGGAAAGTGATGTTTTTGAGGTGGGGTAAAGGTTTTGGCTGGTTATCTGCAAGAAAGGACACACACGATTAGTGTGAGGGATGTACAATAGAGGCGGAAAAAAAAATGGAGTTATAAGGATTGCAGGTTTAACTACTTTGGGTCGTTTGACAGATAGGTCCTTAACATGTATCTAGGTATTGCATTGTTGGTCCTTGTGGGTGTGTTAGTTTTGGTGAAATTGGCAAGTTAAGCCTTAAACTTGTATGTCATTGTTGACAGTTAGTCCTTTTGGGACTAACTATTAAAAAGGGATTAGGGGAAGTAACGGCTTGTTATCTTGTTTGGGCCTTAACTACACCTGTTTTGGGCCGGTTTATATTCAAAGTCGTATTGGGCCACTTTTGTCTTCAATAATGTTTAATGGGCTTGGACTGGCCTATTAGATGGGTACGGGTGGGCCCATTTAACATTTCTTCGGTTACAGCTTCGGCTTTGACTTTGACTTTTGACTTTTTGTCTTTGGCGTTTTCATTCCGTTTCTTTCCGTTCTCGTGCTCGGTTTTGTCCGTTTTGGCTTTGATTTTGTCCTTTTCTTAGATATCCGTTACCTGCACAATATAAATGCAAAACATACAAATACAATGTATTTTTGGTACGTTTTTGGTTATTTAAGCACGTTTTTAATGGAAAATGGTATGTGTAATTAAGCACATACCAAAGGTCGAGGTGAAAACGATGGGTGCAAGTGCCAAAAGGGGTTTGGCGGGAAATGGGGTTACTCTGTTTTGATTTGTATACAAGGTAAAAGTTTTTGGGGTTTTGACAGGTTAAGTTGTGTGGTGAGTTTGCAAGGACAGTCCTTGTGGTGATATAATTTTAAAGGATTTGACAAGAAAGGCCCAAGGGTGTAGGGTGTGTTTACACGGTTAGTCCTTGTAGACTAATAGAGTTAATGTTAAAGGGTATCATGGGCTAACTAGCGTTAAGTGCATTTGGGCCTTAGGTTGGCAGTTTGGGTTGTTTTGTATAAAAAATGGATATGGGCCATTTAAGCCTTAAAGGCTTATAAGTCTTGATAAATATAGCTTAATGGGCTGCCCTGGCCTATTAGATGGGTAAGGGTGGCCCATTAACTTTTTCTTCGGTTTCGGCTCCGTCTTTGACTTTGACTTTGTCGGGGTTGACTTTGGTTGACTTTTTGACTTTGACTTTGACTTTTGACATTGGCTTTTTCACGCTCTTCCATTCCGTGCTTGGTTTTATCCATTTTTGCTTGATTTTTCGTCCTTTTGTTGGATATCCGTTTCCTGCACAATATAAATGAAAACATTCAAATACAATGTATTTTTGGTACGTTTTTGGTCATTTAAGTTCGTTTTTAATTGAAAATGGTATGTGTAATTAAGCACATACCAGTGCAACCAGTGCAAATTTAGCCATAATGGACCATGCATTGTAAAGTGCGGAAATTGCAAGAAGTTTGGCCACATAACCCGAAATTGTAGGACACCTACCGCTGCTAGGAATCAACAAACTCTCACCTGTTAGGAGTTGAGTGTGGAAGTTTGGGACACTACAAGAGTAATTTTCCAACAGTGAGGTTTCAAAACCGTGTAGACATGTACTGGAAAGGAAAAGATTATGAAGACTCTAGCGCCACGACGTCTAACATCAACACCTAAGGAGAGACCCTCATGTATTACCTAGTGAACTCTAAGCGGAAACTTCCTTATACTTTAATTTTGATAGGAATTTATTTTGTACTTTCTTTTGAACCTCGTTGTTCACGTGGATGACTTTATAAATATCTTATCAATATTATCGTATTATGAAAAATTTCATCATATTAACTTATATTCCTGATTTACTTTGCCAAACTCTAATCCCACGAATTTATGGAAATCATAACGCTATTTTGACAAAAATGAGCAATGCATCGTTATTCCTCAATTATACATGGCCTGATCAACTATGTATAATTCAGGAAAGTACCATGCCGTGCTGAGAGTAGTCACTCTAAAAACTTCTTATCAAGAAAACAATTTCCTACTTATATCATGTTTTGTGTGCGTATTCATAAAACATATTTATCACAAGGAACCAAACTAATAATCATAATAACTAGGTAAATTCTTACCCCACATAAAAAAATGTTATAACTGACGCGTTAAGCCAAAGGGAACGAATAAAGCCACTAGAAGCCAAGCCGTAGACGCAACAATAAATATTACACCAACGTCACTACTCTTGAACGCTCACTCAAGTCCTAAACAATTTAGAAAGGGGGAATGCAAAACGAGTTACCAAGGTGGTAACGAAATTTTTACCGAAAGGCATATATAAAAATACAAAATAGATTTATTGCCACAAACATTTGTTTATTAATCTTAGTAAGTAAGATTACATAAGAACATAAAGGAAATACAAGTTTTATTACAACCCTCCCCTAGCAATAATATCTATTCCTTCCAAAAGAGATCCACACCGATAGCAAGAACAATGAGGGGCTCGAGAATCGCTAGAATAAAGGCCAAATACTTAAATTCTTCTTCGTATGGGACGTAGGCAGGATAAATGTTGAGTGCTACCGCACTCGCCATTGCCAAGAGTGTAATGATATGCAACATTTTTGAGGATTGGATAAGCGAAAATTTAAGTGAAAGATTTAGTGTTGTGTGGAGAAATAGAGGATAAAAATTTGGTATTTAAAAGGAGAAAGTAACCGTTGGAGTTACTGTTCATAGCCGTTGGGGTTACGGTCTACGTTATAAAAAAATAAAAAAATTTACCAACACCACTTCTACTATATAAAGTACGACTCATTTTTATCAAAATCCTATAGCCAAAAAGCAAGCGAAGAGATTCAATTAGGCATCTACACTAGGACAAAAACCTGTGGCAAGCTAAAACGTCATCAAGGAATGGAGACCCGTACCAATGAAATTATACATCAAGATAACAAATTGACGTAGCACGTATTAGGAGGATTAAGATGAGCATTTACACCTCTTCATCAACACTATCCCGGAGGTGCATCGATTACTGAGAATTAAATAAGCTGACGGTGAAGAACCGTTATCCGCTCCCGATAATTTATGATTTGTTAGATCAACTTCAAGGGTCGAGTGTTTACTCGAAGATCAACCTGAGGTTGGGCTATCATCAACTAGGGGTTCGTGAAGCAGAAATTCCAAAGACCACCTTCAGAACTCCATATGGACATTATGAATTTCAAGTCATGCCATTGGATTGACAAACGCACCGACCGGTATTTATGGACCTCATGAATCGGGTGTGCAACCATTTTGGATAAGCTTGTGATCATTTTATGTACGGATATTATAGTATTTTTTCAAAGAGCAAGAAGGAACACGAAGAACATCTTAAGGCAATTTTGGAATTGCTTAAGAAGGAAGAATTGTATACCGAAATTTTTCTAAGTGTGAATCTTGGATTTCCAAAGTACAGTTCCTTGGTCACGTGATTGATAGTCAAGGCATTCACGTGTACCCCGCCAAGACAAATCCATGAAATATCGGGGCATCTTTAAAGGCAACCGACGGATATTCGTCAATTGTTAAGTCTTTCTGGTTATTACTAAAAATTCATCGAAGGATTTTCGGGGATTGCCAAGTTGATGACCAAGCTTACTCATAAAGGAGTTAAGTTCAATTGGGGAGACAAGCAGGAAGCTGCCTTCCAGTTATTAAAGCAAAAGTTGTGCAGTGCGCCAATTCTGGCTTTACCTGAAGGAAACAAAGATTTTGTAGTCTATTGCGATGCTTTGCATAAGGGATTGGGTGCTGTATTAATTGCAAAAGAGAGAAAGAATATTTCTTATGCATTACGCCAATTAGAAATTCATGAGGAAAAACTTACGACTCATGATTTGGAACTTGGATCAGTAGCGTTCGCTCTAAAGATTTAGAGGCACTATTTGTACGAAACCAGGTGTACAGTGTTCAATGATCACAAGAGTTTACAACACATTCTTAATCAGAAAGAGTTGAAGGTGAGGCAACATTGCTGGTTAGAGTTGCTTAGTGATTACGATTGTGAGATTCGTTATTACCCAGGGAAAGAAAATGTTGTTGCTGAATGGTTGTTCAGGAAGGAACGAATTAAACCATTAAGAGTTTGAGCCTTAGTTATGACTATTGGCTTGGATCTTCCTAAACAAATCCTAGAAGCTCAAATTGAAGCACAGAAACCCAAAAACATCAAGAACAAAAATGTAGGAGGTAAAATCAGGAAGGATATACCAGAGGAGAAGTTGGAACCCCGTGCGGATGGAACTCTATGCTTAAATGGCAGGAGTTGGTTGCCCTGATATGGTAATTTAAGGACTGTGATTATGCATGAGTCCCACAATTCAAAAATACTCTATCCATCTGGGTTTTGACAAGAACATGAAGAAGCTATATTAGTGGCCAAATGTGAAGGTCGACATTGCCACCTAAGCTAGCAAATGTTTTGACATGTACTAAGGTCAAGGCTGAACACCAAAGGCCATCGGGTTTGTTGGTGCAACCCGAGATACCTCAATGGAAGTGGGACAATATCACCATGGATTTTGTCACGAAGCTTCCTAAGTCGTCACAAGGTTGTGACACCATTTGGATGATTGTTGACCGACTTACTAAGTCTGCCATCTTTGTACCAATGAGGGAAACTAATCCCATGGAGAAACTAGCAAGAATGTACCTAAAGGAGGTAGTCACGAGGCATGGATACCTGTCTCAATCATTTGTGATCGCGTCCCTAGGTTCGCATCAAATTTCTGGAGGTCACTTCAGAAGGATTTGGGTACTAGTCTGGATATGTGTACTGCGTACCATCCACAAACTGACAAACGCCCAAAGTTTGAGAGGACTTTTCAACTCTCGAGGGATATGTTTGCGTGCTTGTGTGTGTCGACGTTTGGAAAGGAGTTCGGGTTAACCTGTTTGCCATAGGTCAAGTTGTCATTTATAACATTAGCTATCTTGATAGCATCAGGCTTGACCATTTGAGCATTTCGGTCTAAAGTGTCGTTCACCTGTGTGTTGCGGCCGGAGGTTGGAGAAGTCCAATACTGGTCTAGAAATAGTTCAAGAGACGACCGAGAAGATCATCCAGATCAAGCAAAGAATACAAGCCACATGTGATAGGGCAAAAGGTTACGCCGATGCAAGCGTTTAAGCCAATGGCATTTTCAAGTGGGGATAGTGTTTATGCTTTAAAGGTTTTCGCCTTTGCCCTTTGAAAAGGGGTCTGTTACATTTTGGGCGAAAAGGGGGATGTTAAAACCTAGGTATGTCAGACCATTCAAGGTGTTGGAAAAGGTTGGAGCCATTGCTTACAAGCTTGAGCCTCCTCAAAAGTTGATCAAGGTTCACAATACGTTCCATGTATCCAACTTGAAATAGTGCCATGCCAACGAACCATTAGTCGTTCCGTTGGATGGACTTCATATTAATGACAATCTTCATTTTGTCAAGGAACCAGTAGTAATCATGGATCATGACATTAAACGATTAAAATAAAGCCGTATCCTAATTGTCAAGGTTCGATGGAACTCTAGGCGAGGCCCTGAGTTTACATGGGAATAGGAGGATCAGTTCCCCTTTATTTTCAGATGCAATATGCACCCTAGGGAATCAAGAGCACACCAATATCTTCCTAAAGGCTTATACAACCTCAAATTTATTATGGCTAACACATGACTAGTGTTTTTGACCATCTTTTCTCCTCAAATCCCTCCTAATGTTTCTCTTGACCTAAGACTTTCCTAATAGTGAATTTGGCTAGTCCTAATTGTATATAAGGCTTTCACTCACACTTCATTTCTTTAGTGAAAACTCACAAACACTCTCTTTTGCTCTCTCCAAACCCACGGCCAACCACAAAACCCTCAAATAATCCATACAAAATTTATTTACCACATATATAAGTGATCTCACAATATATCTAAGATATACCAAAAAGGTTTGAAGGTTTAGTTAAGCATTTACAAGGGTTAAACAAGTAAGGTTTAGGATTAGGGTTTTCCTTGTATTTAGGGTTTTCTTTGTCTTGGAAGCTTAGGTTTATTATCTAAATTAGGGTTTAGATCTTGTATTTCTTCATCATACATCATATTAAGGTTATCTAAAAACCTTAAACTCTTTACATTTGTGATTTCATATGTATATTATGCTTATATAGTTAATCACCATCTATGAATATTATTAACTTGTATAATGGATTTTTACACTTGATTATGGTTTGATAAGCTTTGTTATATGTTATGTTGATGTTGAAGACATGATATAATGGGAGTATAAGTATTATTTGAGTGTTGGTTTATCTATAAAAAGTATATATAAGTTAATGATTTAAAAAGTTACTTATTAAGTTTATAAGAAAATGGAATACAAGGACTTGTTATCATGGACACACTTGGACAAATGGTGGACTAAGGAACTTAAATATATGAGACATGTGATATAAATGGTTATAGAGGACTTGTAACAAAGTGACTAAACTAAAAGGTTAAAAAACAAGTTTTAAACACATTTTAACAAAATGATCAAAAGTTTCTGTTTTAATTCGAAATATAACATATTTATTTTATATTTTTATGAAATAATACAAGTTACAAGGATCGTAGGCATGTAGAGAACTCAAAAAACTGATTTATAACGAAGGAGATACGGCATTTGCAAGTTATACGATAAACGCGTTTATAAAAGAAAATTTATAAAAACTTATTACAATTCACCTCTGATATAAACGATTGGTTGGATTTTTCATGTTTACAATAATTAAAGTTTATAAAAAATAATTTTATAAACTATGAACAGTAAAAATCACTATTCATCTCAGACACATTTTGGCAAATACCTTAGTTAGATAAAACTTTTAATTACGATGACGTGATCGAAAGAATCACAAAAATCGGAGTTAAAACGAATAAGAAACGACATTTACGAGTTTACGATAATTAAATTTTTAAAAATAAATTTATAAAAGTGCATGAACAGTAAAAAGTATTGTTCATCAGAGAACTCAAAATATGACAATGTAATATTTTGATACATCGTCTTAATACGAAAGCGTGGACATAAGAAACAAACTTAAAATGAGAAAGTTACGCCGTTTTTTTACTAAAGAGATATTTATAAACGTTTTTACTTTATAAATATGATTTCACAAATACAATTAGATGGTGATGTAGCTATATAGAATTATATACGGTATTAGTTATTCAAAGTACTTAGTACTCATACGGCATATAATTAATTAGGTTACATTCGGGCGTATTCGTGACGCGTTTTTTGTTTGTGATTTACATTGTCGATTTAATCACTCAAGGTGAGTTCATAGCCCCACGTTTTACATTTATAATGATTTATAAGTTTTGGGGTGAGAAACATATGCATGTTTTACAATTAGACGCAAGTGGACATTTTACATTACGATTACATGTTTGCCTAAGTAGCGATAACCCTGTAAGCCCATTATCATGAATTGTTAATTACTTGTTGTGAGCGTGAATGTTATAAATAGATCTATTTGGGATTGACATCCCCGTTCGGGTGATTAGCTATCACTGGACAAACGAACGTATACCATGTCAGATTTGGGATGTTGCGGGTTAGAACATCATCATGGGCAATGTTGGCAATTTATATTGCAAATCATTTATGTCGAGCTTCAGTGTCATGAACTTAGGGAAATATAATTACATTTTGTGATGTTTGCATCTGTTGCATTATCATGGGAAAATCTTGCGGTCCTACATTATACATTTTACAAACCTATAAATTCACCAACATTATTGTTGACATTTTAAGCAATGTTTTCTCAGGAGATCAGTGGAGTACAAGACAAGGGATACATTGGTGGTCGTTATTTTGGAAGTTATATGCATTAAAGATTTGGTTGCATTACATTTTGGGGATATATTTGTTATGGACTAAAATCTTTGTATTTTGAACAATGAATAAGTGAAGTTTCGGACTTATGTTACAACAATTTGTTAATCCAATGTATCGGTTTTAAACGACTTTTAAATAGTCGTTCTTTTATATATCTTGTGTTATTGATCTATGAAGTAACACTCTCAACCCATATTCTGCTGCGACCCAATTTGGGGGTGTTACAATATTTGTGTAGCAATATCAACAATCTCTTTTCCTTTTATTTTTCGTAAATCGTTTTTCAATGACGTTATCACAAAAACCTTATCTTGAATTTGAGCTTTTAAATCCTCATTCTCTGCAGATTTTAAGTTCAGTTTATCAATTAAAGAGCCACTCTGTTCTTTAAAACGAACACGTGTCTTTTTAATTGAGTCAAACTTCTCTTTAAAAACCTGTTTAACATGATTAATTTCATTACAAAGACGCTCGTTTTTCAAAAGCAATTTTGCCACACTATTCTCCAGTTCCACATTTTTTGTCTCTATATCACAATAATCATAATTGACATTCTCTTCCTTGGATTTTTCTCTCAATGATTTTATAATATCCTTCAACTTACAAATGGTACTGTCTTTGTCTTAAAGCTGAGCTTTCAAATCATTCTTTTCAAAAAATTCTGGAATTTCAAGAGCAAATTGATTATTACAAGATTCATCTCTTTAAAAAAATTATTGATTAAGTTGTATTGACGCTTCAAGAGAAATACAATGTTTTTCAAGTTGTGAGTACCTTTTCAAAAGATCATTAAACGCATTTTGTGATTTCAAAAGCTCGGCCTCAAGATTACAAGATTCTTTTCTTTTTCCATCCATATTCACATATTCACCAAGTAAAGACATAGAATTCATCACAGTTAAAAGAACTTCTTAAGACATGATTTGTTGTAAGAGTCGATCATTTTCTAAAAGTAATTCTTTCTTAGCAATTTCCAAACATTAAGACGTTGTTCAAAAGTTTTTACTCGTTCTTTATATTTCTCTAGCTCAGCGGTTACTGATTTATTATTTTGTTCCTTATTAGCCTTTTCCTAATTATTTACATGATTAATCATTTGTTCTGACATTTGTTCTATCACAGATAAAATCATTAAATCTTATTGTGCCTACAAATGAGTATCTTGAACATTTGCCTGTTGTGTCTCTTGCAAATATTAAGAGTACGGAATGATATTACTATCACTATGTATCTTATTATCTATAAAATCCATAGCTGGTGGTTGTTCAAAATGTTGCAGTGCATGCACACCTTGATTTTCCATATCATTAAGATAGGTTTCAGAATGAGGTACCTCTAAGATAACGTCAAAAACCATAGTTGGAAAGGTTGGCCATGAGAACCGCTTGTGCATTCGAGAGATCATCACAGTTATAATCATAAGTATCAAGATCCTCAGTCTGAAAAGTAGTAGTGTTTGGAATGATTGTCTGAACAGCTTGACCGTCTGGAACCTCTGGATCTGCAAGAAATACGAGTTGCACTTCATCCAAAATTTGTCCAGTTTCCTGAGCTTCAATTAACATTGCTTTTTCCTTATGCCATGCTACATTCCTTGTTCGCTTAGGCTGAGTGCATTGCCTAACCATTTGTCCTTTACCTTGACAGTTGTAGCATTTAACAATTCTTGCTTGTCCACTTGCATTGTTTCCCCCAGAACTAGTAGCATTACTCTTATACCCGGTACCCGAATAACTTTGACTTTATCTCCCCTGTACTTATTGCACTGTGACCCTGCCATATAGAATAGTGGCTTGGTTTCTTAGATTCGAGGAAGTTCTAAGTTGATTATTGGTTGAGGGGGACCTTGAAGAAGCTACATGTTGATCCCAATCTGAATAGATCTTTCTAGCCTGTTAAGGGTGGTAGCTAATCTAGATAGATCCAAACTAACTACAAGAGAAACAATGACTATGAACAATATAAGTTATGCGGAAACTAACTTATACTGCTAAGAAGAACAATGAATAAAATAGAACTTTGATTACTATTAATCTGCTAGATTACAGATTACTGACTATGAATATTTGTGAAACTTGTATATCTAACTAGTGCCGTAAGGTTCCTTTTATACACCAAGGAAACCCTAATGGGCTTACAAAATGCGTTAAGTGATCATGCATATCTATTCCTAATATATCTCATGCATATCACTTAAGCAGTACTATCTATATATGCTAGCAGTACTAACTTACTACTAACAGTACTAACTCTACTACCAGTACTAACATATATACTGGTAGTACTAACTATTTATAACTAACAGTACTAACTACTTAGTCTATTTTCTTGAATCTTTAGCATTCTTTACCAGCAGCACTAAGTAGAACTAGCAGTAGTAACTTGTATAAGTAGCAGCACTAAGTTGTAGAAACTTCTGAAACCCAACAAGATATCCTTCAGTGTGTCTATGTTTTCTTTCAACGATCCCATTTTGCTGAGGAGTATAAGGACACGTGGTTTGATGAATGATTTTAGCTTTAGTAAGAAATAGATTCATATTATTATTAAAAAATTTAATTCCATTATCAGATCTAAATATTTTAATTTTGCAGATGAATTGAATTAATAACATATTGTAAAAAGATATAAACTTATTTTAAATTTAATCTTTGGTTTATAAAAGATATAACCAAACTCCTCTAGAATAATTATCAACTACAGTGAGAAAATATCTAAAACCTTCCCTTCTAGTAACCTTGTAAGGTCCCCAAAATTCAAGGTGAATAAGATCAACTTAAGTAGAAGTCTTATGACCACTAAATGGAAAAGGGTCCCTAATCTATTTAGCCCTGTGACAAATGTCACAAGGTGAAACATTTGTAATCTTTAGACATCTACAACTCCTTGTGTAACACACCAATAACTTGATTAGTTGGGTGACCAAGTCTGCTGTGCCACAGAGTTTTAGAAACATAAGCATAAATATATAGTTTTTGGGTAAACTATCAATTACAATAATTTAAAAAATGTCCTTTACCAATGAGATCGTTTGCTTTGGACTAGCCAACTCTTTACTGTAAAGCATGGTGAGTTGAGAACCATATAGTTTTTGGCAAACTATCAGCCATTAACGGATTTGAGATGTCTTTACCAAGAGCCGTTTGCTCTGGACTAGCCAGTTCTTGATGTCTGTTAGACATGGTGAACTGATGACCATTTGTTGTGTGGTTATAAATCCAACACTTAAAGATCCTTCTCACTTCCATCATAGCTTCCATATTCATCAATCTGCTTTTGAATGAACCTAAGCAGATTATAAGCACTTTCACTTGCAGACTCAGCTATCAATTTCAAAGACATCATCCTCTCAAGTGTTTCTTTTGTGAGTGGATATTTTCTTTCTGCAAGCATATGAATCCTCATACCCACTTCCAATGTCAAGGTATAACTCTACAAATTCTCATAAAAATATCCAGCTCTTAAGATTCCATCATTCTGATTCTGCCAAGTTCATCTTCTGTAATTTGCATCAGAAACATTGTCCTTAAATCTCCCCAAAGAACTAGATCAACACCTTCTGGAGTAGTTGATTCAAACCTCTGCATCACCAGGTTATATAACTCCTCAAGATCTAGCCTATCAAACATTGTCACCATCTCAGAAAAGGTTTTAATCCATCTAGAACTTTCATCAGATCTAAAGATCCTGTAGTAGATGCACTCTGCTCCATGTCTGTCAAGATGATAGAATTTTGATTCCCAGTTAATGATTAGAAATCTTCTCAGGACTTCATAAATCAATTATTCCTTCTATACCTCAAAACTATCTTCCAAAAGTCTTTAAGATTGCCTTTCTTCTTCAAGATTAGAGTCTGTCATTGCATTCTAGACATCTTTGTTGCTTTCATCTTCATTCTTTATGCCTGTCTTTTTTTGGTACTCTCTATTTCTTCTGCTCAACTTTAGTACTGTCAGGTTCTTCAAGAACCTTTTCCTCATGTACACCAGCTACCTTCTTATTCATCTTTTGAATCAATCTTTCATCCTCCTCAGACCTAATAGGAACAAAATCTGCAATTCTTTCCTGTTCCTTGATGTATAATACTTGAATCTCTTCAAGAGTCTTTTTGTTCATCTGAGATGTTTAATATCACCTTATGTTTTAAGTAGGTCATCATTAGGCTTCTTAGTTGAGATTTTGTTGGAGGTTTATTCCTGATTGCAGCTGCTCTTTCTTCAGCCAACTGCTTCTTCCTATTTTCAAAATACTCTGCAAGTAACTTGGCTCTTTCATCAAAAATTGTGAAAATACTATTTTGACGCGATTTCGGCCAAACGCGGATAAAAGTCGAAAAGTACTAAAATAAAAATAATAAAGCTATTGAATCTAAAATATGAAATTGTCGATTTCTCAAACGCTAAAGCGGATAAATATCCAAAGGACGATTCGTAAATAATTTAAACGACGATTTTTATCAAGTCGAGCAAAAAGAAAATAAAAATAATTTCTATAAAAATTAGAAAATACAATTAGGGCTCGGTTTAAATATTGATTTTATGTTTGGGTTGTTAAAGTATCCACCCCTTTAGGGAGCGACGTCCCTGCACTCAATTCGGCTCTCGTTTCCGCCTTGGCGGGGTGTGACGGTTCTATAGGTTGAACCTATACATATTGTTTTGTCTGGGGACTCTTAGTAATACTTTATTTTCATCAGGAAACTTAAAGTCAGGAGACATCACAAGACATTCGGAGTCTGTGAAGAGAACTTTGTTCTTCTTGTCACACATTTGTGACATAGAAAAGAGATTAAATTGCTTTAGTTCTTTCACAAAGTACACATCCTCAAAATCTAACTTTCTAGTTATTATTTTACCTTTACCATTTATTTGACCTTTACTTCCTCTAAAAGCAATAGGGCCACCATTATACTCTTGATATTCAACAAGGTAGGCTTTGTTCTGAGTCATGTGCTTGGAACATCCACTATCAACAATTCCTTTGTTCTTTAAAGCTTTTTATGGATCATCCTGCACATCAAATAAGAGAAATTAGTTTCTCTTAGGGACGCAAGCCATTGCTGACTTGGGTCTGATTATTAGATCTTTAAAATTAACATTTTTACTAGAGTTTGATCTACTATTGTATTTGGAGACTTTGTTCCAGTAATGTCATTTGTATCTCCAATTACAACCTGCTGAGGCCTTAACAGCAGTTTCCCTATTGCCCCCAACAACACTAACTGTTTTGTCCCCAACAGTATTTACTGAATGATTTGTAAAATTTGCTTTTGGTGCTGTTGTTCTATTAAATGGCCTTCTAATAGGTAAATGAGACTTATAAAATTTATTTCTTGGTCTGGTTTCATTCACAATGGTTCTAGCAGTATTAACTTTTCTAGCAATACTAGTTGTTGCTGCTTGACTAGAAATTTTTTGTCTAGCAGTATTAATTGGAAATCTGCCAGTTTTAGTTAGTACTGCTTTTGGAACAAACTTGTTTTGGTGATTCAATCTTTGCACATTGTTCCACACTGGTCTATTCTACCCTTCTGTTTATTCAATTCAACTTGTTTAGTCATTCTTTTCTCATGGAAATCACAATCTCTAATAAGATGACTAAAACTGCCACATACAAAACATGCCTTTTTAGTAAAACCATATCCCAAACCCAGCTTTTTGGACATTAAACCATTCCAGTCTCTCTTGTCAGCTTTAGGACTCGGACTACATGTGTTTTGTTTTTTAACTGTTTCCCTAGGAGTTTTTACATGTTTAACAGTATTAACAAAAGCAAAACTAGGTTTTTCCTGTTCTTTTGAAGGTTTAATTACATATTCATCATCACTGTCTAACTCATACTCCTCAATGATAGGAGCATCAAACCAAACTTTAGGTTCACTGACAGCTTTGGGTTCATTTACAGCTGGTTTAGGCATAGATTTAAGTGTTTCTACACTAGAATTAGATTCACAAAAGGCAAAATCACTGGTTTTAGCTTCAAAATTCACTAGTTTTAGACTGTTTTAGACCATATGTAAACTTTGACTCATCTATTTCGAAATCAGATTTAGGAGGCATGTAGATCCATGTCATTGGAGGAGGAACTACATGCATTCCTTCAACTTTTGCAAATCTATCATTCACAGGACTATTTTCTACATCACTAGACCTACTGTCAAATACACTTTCAAGAACTTCATTTTCATAACTTAAAACACCTTCATGTATTTGATCTCCATACCCAAGCCCAGATTTGTCTTTAGCACCCATCTGACTATTTAGCAGTTTACTAAGACCTTTAGAAGAACTTTGAAAATTTTCAAGTTTAGTTTTTAATTCTTCTTTTTCTTTTGCAGCTTCTGCTAATAGTTTCTTATGATATATGAGCACATTAGTTTTATCATCTAAATCAATTTTCATAAACCTAATTTTTTCTTCACAAACAAGTTGATTTTTTTGATGACAGACTAATTGAGCTTCTACTTTTTTTAAAGCTTGAGTATAGGCTTTAATTTCTATACTAGCATCACCAAGTTGTTCCCTTTGTTCATCATATAATTTCTTAAGCTTAGCATAAGATTCCTCACATTCTTTTGAACAAGATGTTACCTCAGTGTTCGAGCCTGAGTTGCTGTGAGCCATCAAAGCAAAGTTCTCTTGCTCATCTTCTGCATGACCAGTCCAATCAACACCAACCCCGTTAAGAGTTACTAAAGCTTTAGGTTCCTCCTGTTTTTCAGATCTCCTCCCATTGTCTTTCCTTTAATATCCATGTTGACCCCTGCATCCTCTGTTACCGGTTTAACTTTTTGTTTTGCCCCCACCTTTATACCAAGGTGTACCTTTTCCTGCTCCTTTACCAAGCAGTCCGTGTTTGTCTTTTCTTCAGGTTGCTTGTCCTCCAACCGTCTTTGAGCCACTGCAGTATCATCGTTACTAACCTAAAAAACCTCAGCTTCACGATCCCTGCAGTTCCACCTCAAACCAAACACGTTTTTCATCTTGTACTCCATGGAATCCTGTTTCAACACCAGGACCAAGTTGTTTGAACCCAACTTGTTTTTGACCAAGTTGTTTGAACCCAACTTGTTTGGAACCAAGTTGCTTTAATCCAACTTGTTTTGAACCTCCATGCTTTTGTACAATATTCTCATCGAGCTTTTTGATGTTTAACCTAGTATTCATACTAGCCATTCTTCTTTAACCTTGCTACAAACCTTGTCAAGTTGCTTTTTAACCAACTTTACCGACAAGTCTCACAAGCCGTGTGTTAACCCCGCTTTCTTGTAAACATTGATCTACTAACCTTTAGAATACCCTAAAGCTTCGATCTTTCCACCTCATGTCTACAACCTTGATATACCTTGTACTCTAAGTAATCACTTTTCTTGAATCCTGATCCAAAGCAAACCTTACTTTGTTTTCCAGAACACCACCAAGACTTAGAATACCAAGAAACCCGCGGACACCTTTAAGTCGACCTAGCTTCAAGAAACCAACGTAACCTTGGCTCTTGATACCACTTGTTGAATAAATAAGTCCAACAAACCTTGAAAGCTAGCGCGGAATATAGACTCAAAGAAAACACACACGTGACCCCAAACGTTACATTGTATTAATTAACGAATGAGCAAAGAAGAATGTACACATTATACCCTCGTACCAAACCTTTATTAAAACCCTAATAAAGCTATTACAACGAGGAAGAAGAATGAATAACTAGCATCCCCCCTCATCCCTATTTATAAAGATGAAGGGTAGAATACTTTCCTAAATCAAATAGGAAACAGCATAGTTATAATCTATTCCTAATCTAAATTACAATGTACACTTAACCCCCTAACCTATGTTAAGTTTACTCCTAATTTCCTACACATATGTTTAATCTACGAGCTACGACTATCTATATTGGTAGTGACCGATACTTTTTCGTATTTCTGACAACACACATTACCCAACCTACAGTAACTTTCATGTTTGAAAATCGATCTTTTGTACGTAGTTAGATGTAGGACTTTTTGGTGTTATGTGTTCATACTTCATAGTACACATTTACAAAAACTTTATCGGGAGGAAATCACAATCACAGTAATGATTCAATAGATAGATAGATAGAGAGGGTCAAGTATCGATATCGGAGATACTTCAACTTGGACGTGAGCTTAGTTGTCCGTTTGGAATATTAGCTAATTACTCACTTTTAACAGCTCATAAGCCATGCATGCACTTGTATAACGATGGGATGTATATAACGAAGTATGGTTTTGCTATTTTAAGAGGTCTGTAAATATGCTTCATGAATTTATATGTGGTGTGTGAAATGTGTGATGGCTTATGTGAATAAACCATCAAATTAAGGAGCAATATGTGTGGTCCAAATTTACATGCTACTTTCTACGAGACAACTACACACAGCCATACATTATTATTGCAAGTTGTTGCAATTGAACATGAAATTGTAATACAAAGTTTTATGCATTTAAACTAAAGCTTTAGAGAAAATTCTATGTTTACCAAATATAAATCTCAAAATTTCATAATTCATATTTACCTCAAGACAAGATTTCGAGAAGTATAATGTTTTTAGAACACAGGTCGAAAATGTAAAATTATACTGATATTTAAGCTAGGTAAATATAGAATATATTGGCCCAATGTTTATAAACACCCTTCAAACAAACTCTCTAATCAACAAAGTTTTGAGTTTGAGTTATTGAAGTATTGAGATGACTATCTTTTTTTCTTTGGAATTTTGTGATTTCATTTCCTTACTTTTTTGTTTGGACCGGTGTAATCGTTTTTGTAATGGAATCTTTGTCGCGTTTAGCACTATTAAAACAAGAAATCTGATTAATAAAGATGAAGAAATCTGTGCAAACATGTAATATGGATGCATGGGTGAAAGTGGCAGCACCTACTACTTTGCTGTGTTCCCATTCCCACTTCCATCTGTGATGGCCATTAAAAGTCAACTTATGTTTTATCACTGACCATTAATGGCTATTATGTTGAATATCTTACCATTTTCCTTCGGTTCACCACTACCCATCTAGTCATTATTAGTCCTTAACTTAGTCAAACCATTATGTGCAAGAAAACTCAAAAAGTCAGATTCGATTTTCGTAGGGTGTTTCTTGTAAAAAGGTTCTCAACAGAAAAACTAGTAATTATGTTTGTATTCCTATTCAATGAGAAGAACTACAAGTAGATGACGACTCTTAAAGATAGAATGTGTACTCATTTAATCTCTAAAACGAGTTACAACTATTCTATTCTAATTCGTACTAGAAAAATTCTATATTGCCGATGATCCAAACCCCAAGTAGAACACGGCTTCAATATCGGATGCCTAAAACTTGAAGCATATTGTCGAACAACGTAGGCGAAGAATATTTACTTTACTTGTGAAACAACAACCTCTAACTTGTGTTGGTGCGTTATACTTGAGTCTTTGTTTTAGGGGTAAAGACTATAGAATATCAACGTACTTTTTAAAATTTACTGTAATGAATAACTTACTTTTTTATTATCGATACAACCAACTTACATTCAAATTTTGTTTCAACTTACCAAAAAACGTTTGTACCGTTATTATATTGGTCAACGTTTTTTTTTTAAGGTTTCCATTTAGCTAACATCGCGTTGCTCGATAGTCCTATAGGGGGGGGGGGGGGTTCTTTCTCTTTAAATGTGTATAAAAAAAATTCGATTTTTTTTATAAAAATTGTAATATACAAAATTTCCGAAAAATGTGTGAAAAATATTCGAAAAAGATTTCTAAATCATAAAAAATTTTCGAAACCTTTTTCGAAACTTCTTTTTTTTCGAAAAAATTTTATGTGTATAAAAAAAATTTCGAATTTTTTTTATAAAAATGTATATAAAAATTTTCGAAAAAATGTGTGAAAATTTTCGATAAAAAATTCGAAACATAAAAAAATTTCGAAAAAAAGAAGTTTCGATAAAAAATTTCGAAATATTTTTTTTCGAAAAAAATATATATGAAAATCACAGGGACGATTTTTGCAACTTCCTCAAACGATCGTTACCTAAATGGACTAGCGTTGTCACATAATAACTAACGGTACAAACGTTTTGTTCAAGTTGAAACAAAATTTGAATGTAAGTCGGTGGTATCGATAATAAAAAAGTAAGTTGTTAATTACAGTAAATTTTAATAAGTACGTTGGTATTCTATAGCCTTTATCCTTGTTTTAGTGTTGTGAAATGCAAAATGGGGCCAAATATTAATAAGAAAATATGATAATATTATTAATATAATTAAGATTTTAAAAGACTTTTATAAGAATAAATTTGGTAAGTTGTAGTAATTAATTAAAGGGTGAGGAAGCAGAATCCAAAGGAAAGGATGGAGCCACAGACATGACTCGCTTAAAGCTGATTCCATGTTTTCCCATTCCCAATCCACCACTTTTTATTTTAACCCAAAAATCTCACATGTTTAAGCTTATTTTGATGTAACCCACGTCCTACACAACTTAATAAAGTACTTATGCTGCATTCACAAAGGATTTACAAAATTAAATCCACGTCAAATGTATCGGTCCAATCACATTGTATTATAATTTTTCTTTCTTCTTGCTTACCATTCATATTTTTTTACCTTAAACCCTAAATCTTAAACCTTAAAACCCTAAAACCCTAAACCCTTTTATAAGGGTAAAAGCTATAAATACTCTATGTACTCGCTAATTTAACTCATTATGCTTTGTGGATTTTTAAACCATTCATTATGCATCACAATTTTGACTCATTATGCTTAATAATTTATTTGACTCACATTAAAAGACATTTTTACCCTTTGACTTCGTTGTCTTCTTCATTGGCCATCATCACCACCTCCAACCGCCAACAGAACCACCACCTCCGGCCATCCAAACAATCAAACCATATTTAATTTGTGATACAACCTATCAAAAAAGTGTTCCTAAGGCATCAAGGGGCTCCAAGAATATCAAATATCATAAACCCACAACCTTAAACATACCCTATTCAACAACCAACAACCCCAACGACACTTGCAACTTGAAACCTCCCTTCCAACACTCTCCGGTACACCACGAAACGCCAACAGAGAAAACCACCACCCTCAACGTCCCGGCCATGCCAAAAACAATCAAACCATAATTTTAATTTGAGATACAACTATCAAAAAAAGTGTTCCTAGGCATCAAGGGCACCAAGAATATCAAATATCATAAACTCCACAACCTTAAAAAACATACCCTATCAAGATTATTGAAAAAAAAAAACGCATCAAAATAATAAATATCTAATAAATATCTTTCACATATATACCCCCCGCACCATGGAATTCCCGTCCCCAATTCAAAACTGTGAATTAGAACTAGCTTATTATTTAAAAAAAAAAACGCATCAAAAATCACATATTACACACACATGGATTCAACCCATTCAAAACTGGATTAGAACTAGCTTATATACACCTAAGAGATCATTAACCCCATGGTTAATTGCTCTTAAACTCAACTTTGATTTCATGAACCCTAATTCGTTTTAAGTGATTTCGAGCGATTTAGACTGTTTTAAACGAATTCCCTTTAAAGATTGGTTGTATAGATGACAATAAACACATTTCTAGTTTTACCTTTTGCTTGACAAACGGGTTCTTGATTCTTGATTCTTGATTCTTGTTCTTGAGGGTGTCGCAGGTTGAGAGAGAGGAACAAGAACAAAAAGTGTTTTATGGTATTTAAAAATGTTTTGTGGTATTAGAACTAACTTCATAAATTTTATTAATGTGTCGTTGTCTGTATTAGAAAATTTTAGTTGGTCGGAATCTGGGTTTTTCGCCGGAATTTATAATGGTTGTGTGGAGTTATAATGTAGAGGATGAAGATGGATGAAATAACCAAATTACCCACAGCCGTGATGTATAATGAATGGTTTAAAAATTCACAAAGCATAATGAGTTAAATTGGCGAGTACATAAAGTATTTATAGTTTTTACCCCTTTTATAAAGTTTTAGTGGATGTAGTATTTTTCATAATCTTGATTACATCAAGAATCATCAATCATGTTCGATATATATAGTGGCATGCTAAATAAACACATTATTTTTACTAAATAAACATTAATGATTATATAATCATTAGTGTGTTTTGACTAATCATTAGAAACTCCTTATTTATTATATTAATAATTATTGTTTTTATTTTTTATTAAAGTTTGCATATCTCAATCATTTTTTGTATTTAATATGTATATATATATTTTTTAATTATCCAAAATTATATATAATCACAAAATTCATAACTTTCAAAAACACAATAAGTTACAAAATTAAAGTTATTGGCTTGGTTATAATTTTTGAATTTCTCGAACTTTTGCGACAAGAAAGATTAGTACATAATATAAAGGTTTTCAATTTTTGTGACAAGAAAGATTAGTACATAATATAAAAGTTTTGGCAAGGTTACAGTATTAGATGTGTGGTACCGTTAACAAATTCGAAGTTACTAAGTATAATATGTTTGTGAAATTTCCAATCCTCGTATTTGTTTGTTGCTTTAGACGAGTAAGTGAGCAATAATTTAATTATTAAACTTTACTAAGACTAGATATTCTTCCTCATGTGTTGTGTGTTTGTTGTTGTGATCTTGTTATTTCTTTTAACAGAACCATAAAAACAATGTTGTTTACTTGTTATTTTGTTAATTTGATAGTTAAAGGTTTATTGTCTAGTTTTGAAATAGAAATATATTGCTTTTGGAAGATTAGAGCATCCACTATGGTGGACTTTTTAAAAGGTCTAAACATTTATAAAATCATTAATTTACAAAGCTTTTGATTTTATAAACCTTGTTGTCATCCAAAAAGGGGTTGCGGCGCAGCTTGTTGCTCGTTTGCCCGCCATCTTATTGTAAACGTTGATTCTTTAATCAATTTCAAGATTTACTGTTGCACTATGGATAAACCTTTTCTAGTTTATAAAATAGTTAACAATTACACATGCATTAAATTATGAAAAGGTCCAAGATTTTAGACATTTTCATTCCACATGGACATAAAACATTAACTCACTATGATTAAAACAAAATATAAACTTTTTCATGTGTTTTAAACATTTTCTTAAAATAACCAAAGTGAATGCCCTTAGTAGCTACAAAACAAAATGTGTAAAGTCTTTATTATAATTACATCAGGTAGCAATAATTACGTTTGATGTTGATGCAAAGATCCGCTAGGAAGGATGTCGTCCGTCCTTTATGAGATTCCAAGCTTCAGCAATCCTGACGATAAGATAACACGCGTTAGCCTCGTCCTGGGTTTTATCCCAAGACCAAGCTCCGGCGTGAGAGTAAGATATTTGCAAGAATATGCCCAGAGATTATTATAGTGAGTGTAATAAATGTATCGTGGTCCCTATTTGCATTTAATGCACTGAGTATTTATATTACTCAATATACTGTTGAAATATACTGTACCTGACATCTCGGGAGATGGTTAGCCGAGCTATATTACTTTTGTTAGCTAGGCAACGTGTTTAGTAAACCACGTCCCTTAATATCTGGGTTGACTGCTCTAGGACGGGAGGCACCTTATTATCCAGTGGATAATAGTGTATATTGTGTCTTGTGATCCTTTGGTCTTTCCCGATGTCTTTGTCTTATTCACTTGTGAGGTTCTAGTATCTCAATCAGTCTATTAATATGTTTGACAATAAATAGGCCCTGAGATAGGGAATAACCTTTCTAGCGCGACCATGGTCCTATACCTGGCGGTCACATACACGAACATGCCCCCCCCCCCCCCCACAGATATATCATCGGCTTTGCTTGATATAACATTTTTGTGTTGTCCTCATTTCCTATCTCCATCCTATTCATTTTATTTGTATATTTATTTTCCTTCGTTGTTATTAATTATTATTTTAGTTCTATCCGTCCTAATGATAATAGGTTGATAATGTTTATTTACTACACGCCAAAGATCATAATTATCCTTGGTAATTTTGTCGATGGTCATTCTTGGGGAAACGCACTTTTGACACGTGTCACTTTGTTCACCATCGTGTGGTTGAGATTTTGCCACGTCATTGATTTGATGGGGGTGACGTTTCACTCCTTCCCTTTCCTCCCTATAAATACCCCCTTCTCTCATTTTTACCGTCTCACAAATTTACAGTTTTCATCAGCGTCTCTCTCAGGTGTGTTTTCCTTTCCTTCCTTTCTTTCTTTATTCGTTCCCTTCCGGACTTTTCCCATGTCGATAGATCATTCGGATCAGTTTCACCTACCGGATGCTCAAGTTAGATCCTTCCTTAGAAGCCACACATTACTCCCAAGTTGATATGTGTTATTTCACTCATGTTGACCGGAGAATACATGTTAAAAAAAATTTGTAAAATAACCGCCATTCCGTCTGACTTACATAATTGTGCTCCTTTCTGCTTACTTTCCCAATGAATCAACTTTCCCATGAACATATAGGTTTATATGCTCATCATTTTCGCCGTGGGGGTTTGAGGGTTCATTTCTCTACTTTTTTTCTAAGTTTGGTAGAATATTTTTGAGTTCATATTTCTCAACTTACTCCCTGGTATCAACCATTCAACCCATTTTTGAAATGTATTGTTCGCGCTTTGGGTGTCGCTCCGCACCAGTTCCCCCTTTTAAGGGTATTTTATAAATTGGTGTAAACAAAGGGATTGGTTTTTTGTTTCAAAGTCGTGTTGGGAATGGATTAAAAAACCGTGTATAAAGGTCTCCTACCAGATTGAAAAAAATAATAGGACAATCAAAATTTTCTAATTGATCCACCGAGGGCAGCTCCTATTGCCATGGCTTGGCAGCATCATGACTCTAGTGTGGCCGACGTTCTTCCTAGTCCGTCGGAGTATAATGCGGCCGATGTGGCTACATTGTTGCAAGTTGCAAGTTCCTATTCAGTTACATAAGCCCTATAATAGCCTTCTATATGTTGCTGGTTTGTCTCCAACTTGGAAAGGATTGGGTCATGTTCCGGTGATGAAAGGTCCGGGAGGGAAGGGTAATACCCATTTCTTTATTTTTCTCTCCCTCTCTTTTATGTGCTTTTATTTTCTTTGCAGTTTTTATTATTTTTTGTTTTTCTTTTTGCAGTTCTCACTATGGGCTGATTCCTTCGTCTTCCCGACCTTGGCGCTTGTAAGATTGTTGCTGGCACCTTGCTTCCACCCAATTTCCCCGTTGATACCCATCTTTCTACCCCAGCCACTCGCTTGGAGGATGTCCCCCCGAAGACTCCTGCTATGGAGAATGCTGAGATTGCTTGCCGAAAGGTAATCGTCGCTAGGGAAAAGAAAAAACAAAGAGCTGAAGAGCACTTGGCTTCTAAAGCCGCTGGGAAGGTTGGTTCTAAGAGGCGTGTTGCTCAAGAGGGTACCTCTAGGAAGAGAAAAACTCCTGCTACCGCTCCTTCTAGTTCGGAGCAAGTTTCTTCCCCTCAGCCCATAAATCAAGTTGTTCCAAATCAACCTCTTGTTACAAGAGAATGTTCGGAGTCTGCTTTCAAGGAAGAACGCTCGGTTAGATATCTTACGAGATCAAACGGATGAACCCCTTGATGCTGGTCATGCTCAGTCTCTTGCTCGTGATGATAGTGGCCCTGGTCCTCGTGATGATGATAGAGGTGAGCGAGGTGAAAATGATGGTCGAAATGATGGTCAACATGTTGGTCCAAATGTTGAGGGTGGGGATGAAAATGATGATCAAAATGTTTCCCAACATCCCCCTGCCCATCGTACTGGAGGTGAAAAGACTGTTTCTACTGGAGAAAGTATTTTTCTCTCTTATTATTGGTTTTTTTTCCTCGTTGTATAATTGTTTATTTTAATAATCTCCTTCTTTGTAGGTTCCGCTAGTCCCTTTGGCGAATTGCCCTTTGCTCCTGTATGGGGAATTACTGACTCTGACCGCATGGTCAAATTTCGTCATTGTCGTGATATGATGTCCAACATTTTTACTCCCGCTGACCTTGCGTCTTTCGAAGGTATGGACGATCGTGAGGCCGTTAGGCGGTCTTGGAAGCTTCTATGTCAGTCTTCCCAACAGCAAGCCAATATGTTACTTCGATTTGAAAAGCTTTATGATGAGAGTGATGAGCTTCAGGAGTCTCGTGATCGCGCTCGGGCCAAGTACGACAGTTGTAAGAAGCAATTGGTTGACCTCCAGGTGGCTTTATGATGCAAGGTTTTTTCCTAGTTTAGGTCAACTTTCCTCATGATATGAAGATCTTTTGCGTAGAGAGGAAGCTGGAAGATTAAGATTGGTTGAGCTGGAAAAAGAAAAGAAAAAGTCGGATGAGTTTGGTTGTTTCTCAGGCTAGATCGTATCAGAAGTTTGGGAGACTGCTTTTAAAAGAGACTAAGACTGGCATTTGAGCAATTGAGGTTTGACAGGGAGAGGTTTGTTGTGGCCGCTAGGCAAAGTGAGGCGATTCGTAAGCGTCTTATTACCGAGTTTTTCCCTACTTTTGTTCAGAGACTCCTTCAGAGCAAGGAATATAAAGAGTCTGTGGGTGAGGTTTTTAGTTTGGCTGTGGGTAAGGGTTTTATTGATGGCATCTCTTTGGGCCGGACGCAAGCAGACGTGGACGCTTTGCTTAATGCCAGCCCTGGTGTCAACCCTGCGTCCTCTGATCTTTTCATGGGTGAATACTTGAAGCTGTTTGAGACGCATTATCCTTATGTGGATAAGTTGGCGCGTGCCTATCTTCTTGACCCCTCCGAGCTCCAAAATGTGATGCCCGACGGGGCTGGTCCTACTCCGGGCGGTGGACCTCGATCCTCTCCTACTGCTCATAGTTGATTTATATGTGTAATATTTGTCTTGTGATATTTGAACATTTTGTACTTGTAATATTTTGGGCTATGTAATTATTACGAATGTATTGTTAGCCTTTGTGTGGGGG
>BQNB010006153.1:20425-98775 GCA_026074375.1 Tanacetum coccineum | reverse complement strand
GTCTAGCACCCTTAGAAATGCAAGAATTGTCAGAACAACTTCAAGAGTTACAAGACAAGGGTTTCATACGACCTATTCATTTTTTGTAGGGATGCACCAGTGTTGTTTGTTAAGAAGAGGAGCACAGAGTTCATTTGAAGTTAGAGTTGGAATTACTAAGGAAAGAGAAGTTGAAATGAACTCTGAAGAATTGGGAAGTACCTACGACACCATCCGAGATATGATTATTCTTAGGATTGGCAGGTTACCTACCTACGTTTCATCGCAAACTTTTCCAAGATTGTTAAACCCATTACTTCCCTAACTGAGAGGAATCAGAAGTATGAGTGGGGCGCAGAACGAAAAGAGGCTTTCTAGACTTTGAAGAATGATTGGTGTGACGCTTCGATTAATCGAATGTAGTGGTTGATGCGTTGAGTAGAAAGGGAGAGTAAAACTAAAACGAGTAAGAGCAATGTCCATGACTATCCAGTCAAGTGTTAAGGACAAGATATTGGCTACTCCAAGTGAGACGTCCAAGGTAGAGAACGCGCCAGCAGAAATGCTGCGTGACATGGACCAACAAATGGAAAAGAGGGCAGATGATGGTTAGTACTTTATGTATTAAATTGTATAGTGAGTATGAGTATGAAATTCGCTACCATCCAGGTAAAGCAAATGTGGTGACTGATGCGTTAAGTAGGAAGGAACGAGTGAAACCTAGACGTGTTCGAGCGATGGCTATGACCATTCAGTATGGAGTAAGAGAAATGATACTGACAGCCCAAAGTGAGGCTTTCAAGCAAGAGAACGTACTCGCAGAAAGGTTACATGGTTTAGATCAACATATGGAAAGGAAAGAAGACGAGAGTTTGTATTTTATGGATCGTATGTAGGTTCCATTGGTAGGAAGTGAAATGGATGAGGCCCATGCATCAAGGTAGTTGGTACATCCGGGAGCGGATAAGACGTACTATAACCTTGGTGACATGTATTGGTGGCCATGAATAGAGAGGGATATAGCTATCTATGTTAGCAAATTTCGAACTTGTTTAAGAGGTGAAGGCTGTAATGTCAAAGACTTTTGGCTTGCTACAACAGCCTGAGATACTTGAGTGAAAATGAGATAGAATCACCATGAATTTTATTACTAAATTTCCAAGGTCAAAGTAGTGAGTATGATGTGATTTGGGTGATGGTCGATAGACTGACCAAGTTAGCTCATTTTCTAGCTATACAAGAAAATTTCAAGATGTGAAGTTGGCAAGGATTTATATTGATAAGATAATAGCAAGGAATGAAATTCTAGTGACGATTAACTCAGATTGAGATGGATGATTTACCCCGTGCTTTTGGCAGACGCTGCAGAAAGTGTTAGAGATGCGATTGGATTTGAGTACTGCTTAGCATCCTCAAGCGGATGGACAAAAGTGGAAGCATGATTCAGACTTTGGAAAATATAACGAGGGCATGTGTTATCGATTTTGGTGGTAGTTATCAATTGAGCATTCGGTGTGCTTCGTTTGAAGCTTTGTATGGAAGGAGATGTATGTCGCTTGTTCTATAGGCAGAGATTGGAGAGAGTAGTTTGACTGGGCCTGAGTTAGTACTAGATACGACAAATAAGGTGGTATTGATAAAAGAAAAGCTCAAATCGGCAAGAGATCGTCAAAAGAGCTATGCGGATAAGAGACGTAAACCGTTAGAGTTTGAGGTGGGTGATAGAGTACTATTGAAGGTGTCGCCTTGGAAGGGCGTAGTGCGCTTTTGAAAGAAGGGTAAGTTGGCACCCAGATACGTAAGATCATTCGAGATCATTGAAAGGATCGGCCCCGTAGCTTATCGGTTAAGATTACCCGAGGAGTTGAGTGGTGTACATGACACATTCCACGTGTCAAATTTGAAGAAGTGTTTGGCGGATGCTAATCTGCATGTGCCATTGAATGAAATAAAAATCGACAAGACCTTACGTTTTGTTGAGGAACCCGTAGAGATTATGGACCGTGAGATTAAGAAATTAAAGCGTAGTAAGATTTTTCTTTTCTTGTGAAAGTTTGTTGGAATTCAAAGCGTGGTCCCGAGTTCACTTGGGAACGCGAAGATTATATGAAGTCTAAGTATCCTCAGTTATTTGTTGATCGTGCTGTTGACTCGGCTAGTTAAATCTCGGGACGAGATTTCCCTAAGGAGGGGATAATGTGACAACCGTGATTTAAGCAGGTTAGTTTATACCTTTAAAAATGGCTAAGTGTCCATTTTATGTGTTTAAGTGTTGCTCTATGTGATTTTATGTGTGCTAAGTGAGTTAATTATGTGCTTGATATCATTATGAAGTATATGGGCATCTCATTTTGAGTATGTTGTGTTGGATAATAAGTATTCCATTTGTTCATGTTTAGTGATAACGGAAGGAAATGACGTATTGCATGTAATGCTATGTCAATATTTGGATAATTAAGTGTTAAGCGTTTATAGGAAATGTGGCATTATAGAATTGAAATAAGTGAGTGAAATATGGAAGTTTATAGCAAACTTTCTAAAAATAGAAAGCGGTTTGGTGAAATGAAAGTTATATTTAGAAAGTTTAGTAAGTAGCGCTTAAGTAAAAAGGTTTAATCAAATTAGCTTAGGTTTTTATAAAAACTTAAGGTAATGAAGTAAAATAAGTTAATTAATATATAATATATATATATATATATATATATATATATATATATATGAGAAGGGGATGGCCGGCCCAAAAGAAAAAAAAAGTGTTTTAGTTAATCTAGGGACTTGTAAGTTTAATTTGCCAATATAAATAAATATATATATATATATATATATATATATATAAATATATATAAATATATACATATTATATAATATATATATATAAATACGAGAAGGGGTGGCCGCCCAAAAGAAAAAAAACCTTAAGTAGCGTTTAAGTAAACATGTTTAATCAAATTAGCTTAGGTTTTTATAAAAACTTAAGGTAATTAAGTAAATAAGTAAATAAATAAGATATATATATATATATATATATATATATATATATATATATAAGTGTGTGAGAAGGGGTGGCCGGCCCAAAAGAAAAAAAAAAGAAAAAAAAAGTGTTTTAGTTAATCTAGGACTTGTTAAGTTAATTATCAAAAAACCCTATCATAATTTTAGTCTCACCTTGCCTCCCTGATTCACCTTGCCTTCAACTGCAGCCCTAAGAAACATGAGACAAAAATTGATCCAAGTATTCAAGTGTAAGATCAGCGTAGAATCAAGTGAGAACCTATGTATTGAACTTGACTTTGTTTTAATTCTTTTTAAAAAGAAAACATGTAACAAATTAATTATGATGCTCTAGGGTTTTCTAATATTCCAGTAAACTAAAGATAATATGCTAATTAGGGTTCTTAGTAATCAATTAGATGCGCGTTGGTGTAATCGTTAGGGTTTAGATCGCGTTAGAACTTGATTTAGATTAGGGCAGAATTTAGGGCTGTGTTGTTCGGCTGTTATCTCAATGATAAGAATAGCTTTTGTCAAGTTTCCAGTCTCTATGATGTAGCTCAGAGAGTCTAGTTTCCAGAACATCCGGCCTCAAAAGTTTTTAAGGTCGGGAAGTCCTTCGATTGTTGGTTACGAGAAAAGTGGTCAAAACAGTAAATATGGGTCTGATTTAGGGCAGATTACGAGGTGTAAAACCCCCACTTAAAATTCGAATTTAGCTTAACCCTTCTACAAGAGTTTAGTTCTATGTGTCTATTAGAAATCTCCCAAAGAAGAGATTCTGATTTGGAGTCTAAGTATGCTTTTTAGATCCAAACTTTTTAGTGTGCAAACAGATCCGAATTGGGACTGTTTTGAAGTTTGATTTTCTTAGGAGTACTTGTGCATGTAATTGACTCTTGGGAATCATAAGGTAGTTAATATACTCATTAATGAACATAGGTGATTTTTGGTTTGAATTATGGAGGTCAGTAAGTAAGGGTTTTGAGTACGTTAAGTCGCGTTAAAATTCTGCAGTTTTGAACAAATTGTGACTAACTAGTGAAACTTGGTAATGAAGTGGTTAATGTTGGGCATGGTGTCGGGGTGACCCATGAGGGTAAATAAACACCTTAGACATCCATCATATGATTGTTACATGTGCTTAAGCTTTTGGCTTAGTAGCGTGTAACACGTGTTTGTTTTGTTGAATAGTTTTGTGCAAAGGATTTGGGATTTGCTAAGGCATCAGGTGAGTTTCATAGCCCCTTTTTCTTATGTTTTCTTAGGGTGAAAATGATGCTATGAGTATTAAATGTTTTAGTTACTGTGATAATGTGTTTTAAATGAGGCATGGGCTATACGAGACTATTATATGTTATGTGCTACTTGCTAATGTGATATGGATTGTTGTGCTTGAGCGTGACCGTCTCAAGGCATTGGTGGATTGTTAGTAGTGAGCGTGACTGTCTCATTGCTGTGGATTGTTAGTAGTGAGCGTGACCGTCTCATTGCTGTGAATTGTTGATTGTGAGCGTGATCGTCTCACTGTTGTGGATCGCGAGACACGTTCCGTTCCCTTGTTTGTGATGTTGAGCGTGACCGTCTCAACATGGTTTGATGTGATTGCATGTTAGCTTGTATGATAGTTCGTTGTATGTCCTGCTATGCTATGTTTTATTTATGACAGTAATTGGTTTTAAAGGTTTGTTTTGTATGTCTTAAACCTATGACTCTCACCAACTTTATGTTGACGTTTAAGCATCATTTTCAGGTGAGCACCATGGGAATAAGATAGAGAGAAGTGGCTAGAAAGAGACCATAGGATGTTATGGAGTTTATTGCTTTATTGTCTTGAATTTTGCATTGTTTGGATTATGGATAATTGTTGCATGTCTTTATGTTGGCGAGAACTTTCATTTCATCAATAAAGACGCCTTTTGGATTTTGGTTAGTTTTATGGGTATTGTTATGACACTTTGTGTCTATGTTTTACTTATTTATTTCATATAGAATTCTCTGTATAGACGCCATTGTGTTGTGATGATATCCCATGATGTTACGCCTCGCGTTTCCGCCTTGGCGGGATGTGACAATCCGAGGGAGCCGCACTTTGCTGCACTCAAACGTATCTTGCGATATGTTCGGGGGACTGTGGATTTTGGTCTCCAGTTGTATGTTTCCGATACTACTTCTCTAGTTGGTTACACTGATGCTGATTGGGCAGGTTGCCCATCTACACGCAGGTCTACTTCAGGTTATTATGTATTTTTAGGGGATAATCTTTTGTCGTGGTCCGCTAAACGACAACACACCATCTCTCGCTCCAGTGCCGAAGCAAAATGTCGGGTTGTTGCTAACGTTGTCGCTGAAACTGCATGGGTTCGTAACCTTCTTCGTGAGCTACATTCTCCTCTTATGACTGCCACTCTGGTTTACTGTGATAACGTTAGTGCTGTTTTTATGTCTGCAAACCCTGTTCAACATCAACAAACGAAACACATTGAGATCGACATTCATTTCGTTCGTGATATGGTTACAGCTGGCCATGTTCGTGTTCTCCATGTTTCGTCTCGTTTTCAGTTTACCGATATCTTCACTAAAGGACTTCCATCAGCTTTGTTTGAAGATTTTCACTCCAGTTTGAGCGTCCGTCCTCCTCCCGCTCGAACTGCGGGGGCGTATTAGTCAATATAATTAATCTCATTTATTAGCCATTCCTTATTTATTATATCATGTCCAGTTTTGTATGATGGGCCTAGCTCATATGGCTCTCAAGAATATTCCTTGAATGGCTATTTATTGTGTTTGATTTTGGAATAACCCTTCTTGGACACCCGTTGATACAGAGACTAAACTGGGTCCGGAAGGTGTTCCTGTTTAGGATCCCACTTTATATCACAGCCTTGCAGGGGGGCTCCAGTATCTTACTTTTACACATCCAGATTTTTCTTATGCAGTTCAACAGATTTGCCTTTATATGCATGATCCGAGGGAGCCGCACTTTGCTGCACTCAAACGTATCTTGCGATATGTTCGGGGGACTATGGATTTTGGTCTCCAGTTGTATGTTTCCGCTACTACTTCTCTAGTTGGTTACATTGATGTTGATTGGGTAGGTTGCCCATCTACACGCAGGTCTACTTCAGGTTATTGTGTATTTTTGGGGGATAATCTTTTGTCGTGGTCCGCTAAACGACAACACACCATCTCTCGCTCCAGTGCCGAAGCAGAATGCCAGGGTGTTGCTAACGTTGTCGCTGAAACTGCATGGGTTCGTAACCTTCTTCGTGAGCTACATTCTTCTCTTATGACTACCACTCTGGTTTATTGTGATAACGTTAGTGCTGTTTATATGTCTGCAAACCCTGTTCAACATCAACGGACGAAACACATTGAGATCGACATTCATTTCGTCCGTGATATGGTTACAGCTGGCCATGTTCGTGTTCTTCATGTTCCATCTCGTTTTCAGTTTGCCGATATCTTCACTAAGGGACTTCCATCAGCCTTGTTTGAAGATTTTCGCTTCAGTTTGAGCGTCCGTCCTCCTCCCGCTCGAACAGCGGGGGCGTATTAATCAATATAATTAATGTCATTTATTAGTCATTCCTTATTTATTATATCATGCCCAGTTTTGTATGATGAGCCTAGCTCATATGGTTTTCTAGAATATTTCTTGAATGGCTATTTATTGTGTTTGATTTTAAAATAATAATCAAGAAAATCATTATCCTTCAATATAATCCACAAAATTATTAATTACACGGCACCCATCACCTCAATGCGTTGGTTCCCGCTAGTACTCTACTAACATACATATCAAATCATGGTTTCGAATTTTGAGAGAATCCGATATGAACAGATGTGATATCAACGTCATGTAGTTTTGTTAAAAAATATATATCATAAGTATTTTTATGGTCAAAAACACCTCTACAATATATGTCTTGATGCTTAAATAATCATAATATTGTTACTGTTGGGGTTGATCACGGTTCGAAAATCGGATCGGATTGGACCGAAAACCGATATGACCCAAAGCACCGGATTGAGAACCGAATCAAAATATTTGGTCCATGTCCGGGTCGGTCCGGTTCGATTCGTCGGTCGGCTCAATCTGACAAAGCATAATGTCCAGTTGTACGTAAGACCGAATCGGACCGTACCGAAGACCATAAATGATTAAATGGGTGGACCGGGACCGGACTAAAATACATCTTTTAGTCCGGTCCAATCGATCCGGTTCGATCCGATTTCTCAGTTAGGTTTGATCGCGGCTTATAATGCTAAACCCTAATTACGATTATGAAATAAAAGAAAGAAAAGAAATAAGAAAATCTTTTCTTACTAATCAAAACGATCAAGAATGAAATCCGAACACTTTTATAAATACACCCATTTTACCAAATACTCAATCCAGTTTTCCGCAGATGTATAAGATTTTTCATCAGTTTCCAAATTGTTTTAAAAAATCTCGCCAAATATGCATATGAACCAAAAAAACTTAAGTGTGAAGTATGTCACTAAGTTGTTGCTAAATTTTATTATCGTCACTAAAAAAACTCGCAAGCTCAAAAAAAAAAAAAAAACTTATATATATGTGCGCAAGAAAAAGATTGTTTCTTTGATCTTGTAGGCAGAGTTTTGATTTTCTTTCTTACACGTCGATTGAATTGATATAACGAAAACATAAAAAGGTCATTGTCAAAGGGTCAAAAGGAATCGGACCTGAATCTGTTGCATATTCCTTATGCTTTGTGCACGACCAACATTAGATGCAGTTAAACATAGTTAAGGTCAACAATTCATGTTTCAACATGGCAAGAACATAATGATTACGAGAAATGATTAAAACGACTAAGATATGCCTAATTGTATGCTTAAAATTGTGTGAAAACAGTTTATATTGTTCTGTAATCAACAAAATCCTAAGGACCAAACATTTGGGATCAGATGGTTTATACCCACATCGTATTTCATGCCTTTTGTAGAGGGCGGACCTTGAAACTAACATTTTTAGCAGAGGCCATACCTTGAAATTGTGTATCAAAATACTAATTACTTTCCTAATTGAATTTGACACGCTAATTAGACTGAATGTAGTGGTGACCGCAGAGGACACCGTTACGTCAGCGCCAACTCAGCTTTCTCTCTCTTAGACTACACAGTGACCAAACACAAGTAGTGGTGACCGCAGGGAACACCGAACAATTTTTTTTTAAAACATTACATTAATAAATAATTAAACATTACAAATACAAATACTGAAATTAAAATACGGAAATTAAATTACGGAAATTAAAATACGAAATACAAATACTGAAATTAAAATACGGAAACTAAAAACTAATAGTCTAAATTCCAACGCTCCTTATTTTTTTCTTCAAAAACAACGCCGTAGATAAAGCTCTGCCAATTAAATGATCATGGATCTTTCATGATAATACTTGAGGTCCTCCTCGAATTTTTGTTGTTGTTGAAATTCGAACATTTTTTGTTGGAGGTCTAATTCTTTTTCACGTTGTGCAATCCTCATTCTCTCCAATTCTCCTTGCTCCTGGCGCTTCCGTTCTTCCAGTTCCAATTCACGCTCTTTAATTCGTAAATACTCAGAGGATGACTCCTTCCTCTGCGTAAAAAACGGCGTTGCAGCCATTGTGAATTTACTAAGCAATGCGTACAAGACTAGGATCACCTGCATTGAGTTTTCGAACGAGCACACAGATGAGATCACCTTTCATCTACCCAGTCTTTTGGCCCATTGGTGCAGGAACCTCTTGAGCTTCTACATCATCTGAATCAACTGCTTCATCGTTTAGATTCACGTCAATGTGTGCTGAATTCGAATTTCTTTGTGACGTATTTTCTGATGTCCTCGATTTTTTGGAAGATGATTTTTTGGATTTATAAAACTTTGGCATTTCAACCTTTTTCCATTTAGGATGGTCTTTCAAAATCTTCTAACATTCAATCAACGTAAAAGGAGCATTGTAAATATAACGATACTCCAAGCTCGCTTCTTGATAGACAGTATATCACATGACCCACTTTGGTGCCTATCTCGGACACTATTATAAATCTCACAAAATTGACTAACCTTAGGACGAATCCTATTTTTCCATTTGCAATTAACAGAATCGTAGCTTCTTTTGTCTTCGCCCATTTCTTCGTGAAAGTGCTCAGCTAACTTATCCCGCCAAAAACCCTGCCACTATTTTTGCCATTATCCCTCGACGCTATCCTCCACGACTTCGCTACAAAAGCTTACACAAAGCCTATCTCCTCCTCAATTGGTCCATCTGGTTCGACGAACTCTTTGTCATTCTTCTTGAAGGTTTTGATCTTCTTGTATATTTCATTTTGGTTGGCACTGGCTCCACTTCCTCGACGAGAGAGGGCTTTTTTCAACCGGATTGGATAACCTTCCGAATAGGTTGGAACGGTTTGAGAAGCGGAAGCCCATAAAGAGTTCAATTGTCATCGTCAAGATTAAAAGCCGAGATCGGAGAAGATTGATTTGGCGGCGGTGATGCTCGTTGTGGACGATAAATTTGATTTTGCGCTTGTTGGGTATACCAAGGAACGGAATACGGATTTGGTGAGGGAAAAGTATTGGATTCCGCCGTGAGTAAAATTAACCGGTGGGGATTGACCGTGTAACATAAAGTTAGGGTCGGTATTTGTTGGAACGGTTTGTTGACGTCGGGATTTGAGTGTTTTATTTTTGTTAGACATTGTTTGAGTTTTGTAGTATAAATTGTAAGAAATATTGTGTGAAAAATGAGTAGAAATAGGTGGAATTTATAGTGGGAAAAAAGGGGTAAATTTTTTATTTTTTTATAAAAGTAAACGGCTACATTTTTGAAATGGAAATACTCTCCATTTACTCGGTCGTGTGACCGACCCAACAAATCAAAAGGTCTAGACTGACCTTCGGTCTAGTAGTGGGGGGACGCGTCTCTATGGCTTCCACATGGGACGACCGACCTTAGTCGACCCTTCCATTAAGAAAACCCATAGTCCCCTTTTTGAACTCACACTAAAAAGTACCCGTTTTGACCCATTACCCAACCTCCCAAGACCCACTATTTTGCCACATTACACAAGCACATACACAAGTAGTAAATAGTCGTATACAATACCGAAGTTGCAAACAATATCCTGAAGAGAAAATGGTCATGCCAAGTTTATGTTATTCTGGATAAAGTTAGAATCACAATTTACAAGCCAGGAGCAAAAGGTGAAATTACGAAATATATCTTTAATTGGTAAATCAATAGAATACCAGTTACAACAAATAATATAATCTAAGATGTATAGCTTAAAACTACAACATTGGCATATCATCAAGCCTTCTTCTTCTTTGAATTATTGTTAATATCTGAGGATGCGAATGTATGATTTTCAAGAAGAATAGGAACCGTGAGTTTCAGATCACGAGTCAATCCCTGTAAAACTAATGCCAAGACATTTACATCTGCCATGGCTCTGTGCGCAGCACCCATTTCTGGAATCCCGTAATATTTCCTAAGGGTTGCAAGTCTCATATTCTCGAGACCTACTCCTGCTCATATCATCCAAACACCAATTGAATATTATTCTCTGCCTTTGTGCATATTTAGATACATATGGGGTGTCTGGAAGTGTGACTTGAAACTAATTATGTCCTATTCAAGAACCACACAATCGTAAACAGAACAATCAATAAAAGAATAATTAATCCCCTTGTTGCCACGGAGGTTCACCTGCGCCGACTCTGGACTATCCAAAAGGGTAGTTGCCCTGGGATTAGTCGGCTCGAAATGTCGAGTCGGAACCCAAGTGACCCAAAAAAAAATAGTGTTTGGATGTGCTTGTGCTTATTCAAGTTGTTACGATAAAAAATATGTTCTTCAAGTGTTTGACTAATATCTAAAAAGATACATCGTGCGCAGGCAAAAAAAAAGAAAAAAAAACCTTTTATTTCACTTTGAAAGAAATGAGATATTGTAAGTGTGAGTTGACGCCTATGCGTATTGAGCGATGTTATAATAAGGGGTAAATATGTATTTTTTTAATTATCATCCAAAGAAAACGAGTTTTGTTGTAGTATAAGTTGCACGGGGACGGAAACGGGGACGGGGACGGGGACAGGTACGGGTACCGGGAAACGGCAACATCCTAAAATTCAAGAAACGGGTACGGCGGGGAAACGTCTATGTGTTTTATAATATTTTAGTATATGGCAAATTGTCATCCAAAAAAATATTACAAAACATTCAAAAATCCAAACAAATATTACTCACATCATCCTCATCATAACAGTAGCCAAGGTTATAATTGGTTTGCTTGCGATATAGTGATATACTGATATGCACAGGTCTTTTTAAAGGAAAACAGAAAAGATCGAGCCATATTATTTTCATCATTGATAATTCTAGAAAAGATAAACATCATACAAATGGCAATACCATAGACAATAAAGAATTGATGAATGTATTTTACTCACCTGATGATTGCATGTCGACTACATAATGGGTTTACAAGTTCTGGAGGGTTTGACAAGATGATTTTAATCACGTAGGTTTATTAAAATAAAAGGCTTTTAGTTAATGGGCCATAGGAAACGTGGGTTTTTGGGCTAGAAACGTTTCCCCATACGTTTCCCATATAAGGATCCGCGTACCACAATTTTAGAAACGTTTCCCCTTTTCTTGGGGACGTTTCCCCGTTTCCCCGCGTTTCGGAAACGTCATACGGCATCTCGGCGGAGTTTCCGTGCATCTAGGTAGATATGTAAATGGTTACCCTAATACTGATTATTTGACCCCTAAATGGAGATGATAAGAAACATGATCTATTTTTACAGACATAATCGTATGAATCAGAAATTAGCCAAAAATCGCAAATCCAGACAATTCCAAATAAAGAGATAGAGACTGACCTGAATTTAAAACTTTACGAGCAAGAGGCACCGTGTCCAAATATAACCAGTTGGATGGGAGTTCACACGAGTGACGCCTGAATTCTTCCTTCAGAAAAGGGACATCAAAAATCTTACCATTGTGAGCAACTAATATAACCTGACCACCAAGTTTCTGTCGGCTTTGGATATACTGCACCAAGATGGGTATCAACTCTTCCATCCTGCACATGTTCATGTAAATATCAGTTCTTCATATTATATTTCAAATTTAAAAAATTTCACGAAACATGCCCATAATAGCTCCCTCCTACAACAATCCCTCTTTGTAACTTTAAAGAGTATTTTGCAATAACAAAATTTCTATTTAAAGTAGGGTAACATAATTTTTTTAAGTAGTGGTTCAATCCACCACTAAACAGTCTCAATTTAATGAATAGCCACAAGCATGCGATCTTCCAGAACATAACCAGCTTCTGTTTGCCTATATCTAGCAAACAAGAACAATTATAGGAATACACAACATAATAATTAAGACTACAAATGGTACCTTGGGACACTTGGTTTGGTGACCTCATTATATGAAATATTATGGACCCATGTGTTCAAGACAGGCCTAAGAGGATTTACAAGTGTCTCAAAGGTACTATTTTCTCCCCCACTAAGATCCTGCATTGCAATCTCAATGATCCTGTCCTTATCTCTACTAAATCCAGTGGTCTCGATATCAAATGTGATGAAGGTTACAAGCTTTGATACATCTTTGTTTTCTGTGATCTGTTGTTCAATATGAACACTTTCAGATCCACCGATTTCTAACCTACTAGTAGTATGTAAACTCCTATGTGTTAGGTTTGTTACATCAGTTATTTGTTGGCTTATGTTGTTTGTTTTTCTACTCAGGGTGTTTTTTCCTCCTGTGTTTGTAGATAATGATTTTCGGCTCCATCGTCTACTATGCTGCCCCCCTTGAAGCCCGTAAATCTTGGGAGTGAGTAACTGAAGCTTGGAACTATTATCGCCACTATTGCTAAACTTATGAACCCCTTTCCACCAAGAACCGGATAATGTATGGTTTTGGAATCTTGGAAGCTGAAAATGTGAAAAACTAAAGCACGTTGCTGCTCTCATCTGACTTTATTAGGGAACTACAACACAATTTTACACTGTTGGAATTGCATTAAAGAATAACCACTTGGTTTAACCTGCGAAATAACAACCAATAAGACAGAATTATTAGATATTGAGCTAGAAAAACAAAAGTCGAAAACAAAGAGAAACGATAAATACATTTTGGTTTTAACCCGACGACATAATAGGAAAAAGCACTTATAGAAATCTCTTAAATCTAATAAGTGGGTATTTGGATCTGTATTCAGCAACTGACTGTTTGATTATAATGTCCTGAATTCACAATAATCAGTTGTTAATGATTGGATAAACATTCCTACTTGTGACTAACTCGTCATACACCCGCTGAAACAAACTAATTATCTAGTTGTAAAGTAAAAATGACAGATTTATTTTCGATTCACCTAAATACAACACTTTTAATCTCATTTCATACAATACTCACCTTTCTTTCACATTAATATCTTTCTGGGTTATTTAGCTATCAGCTCCATAAACAATCATATCTACCAACACTCAAACATCTATTTATCGCCTATCGGATTATTACAACTTCAAACATTAGAAACGCATCCAAACACAATCTTTTACAGCATGTTCAGCTTTTTCTTATCCAAATTCAAATAAACTATAATCACCTAATCACTTTCAAAATGCCCACCCATTCAAATATTCATATTATGCCCCCTTAAAAATTTGTAAATATGTAATTTCATACTTTCGAATCTTAAAACAAAAGGAACTAAACTAGTAACAGTCTAATAACTCCAAAAGGTGTACAACGGTGGGAACACCCTGATCCCATGCATCTTTTGATGCCAACCAGACCCTTCCCCAAGGATCCAGCCCCAGGCAATCGGCACCTGTCCAGTTGACCTAATTAGTCGGGAGTTGAGATTGAACCCAATATCCAAATAGCCCTCCTTTGACTGGTAGACTGAGCGTTTGCGGTGGGGGAATGGTACCAACTGAGCCAAGGCCCAGTTGATAAACAGTCTAATAACTACATAAAGATCCAATCTTTAAGCACTAATATGCAAAATAACATCCATATATCCAACATTTCATATAAAAAGAACCAACCTTTATTAAAAATCCTTAACAATATTCGGAACCATAAAGATACAATCTTTAAGCACTAATATGCAATATAAACATCCATATATTTAACATTTTATAAACATGGGTATAATCCAATATAAAAAAACCAACCTTTATTATAAACCATAATCAAAATAATCCTATACAAAGATAACTAAACATGGATTAGTCACACATAACATTAAAATCATGCCTTAAACATTATAAATTGCATATTTATAATGAAACTGATGAAAAAAATAACAACTGAAATTAGAAATAAGATGATACCTGGTGAAGGAGAATTGAAATGCAAATATTGCATTAATTATATTAGTCCAAGATGAAATTTAATTTGAAAATGGGTGTGTTTGGTGATTGGGTTACGTAAATAAGGAATTTTGGAATAATAAGGGGAGGAAAAGAAACCGTGACGAACTGTACAAACTACAAAGGATTAAACTTTAAGGAATAGAAATGTCTGGGAACAGTTAAGGCCCTACAATTATGGCCCAGATCCACTTCTATCGGCCCATATGTGGCAAAATAGATGGGTTGGGTTGGGTTGGGTCAAGAGTCTAGATGTGTTTGGGTTTAAATGAGTCTTCTAGAAACGTGGGTCTAGATGAGTTTGAGTTTAGATGGGTTGGGTCCGGGTCTAGATGGGTTCTTATTAGACGATTAACTTGTTCAATATTCTATATGTTGTTTTCCTTTTAAGTTATGTTTACCAAATCCAATCTTGATTGTCAATCATGTATGTTCAGATTGATTGTGCTCATGTTTGTCATATATTCGGTGAACCAATTGTGTGGTCATGCACTTAAAGATAAGTCTTTTCTTGAAAGACATTTTTTATGATCTTGAACAAACACCATGAATATTGATTGAGGATAAAGGTTTGGTGTATATTGTAGACTGACAATTGAAAGAACAGAGATTGGGATACATGATACCTGCCACCAACAGCAGCCAACAGCAGCAGAGCTTGGAGAATGAGTTTCATCCAGTTATGTTTCTTCTTTGCATTCAGTTATTATTGCACAAAAATCTGGAATAAAAATCGTAATAGCTCTTAATGGTTCATCTTGTTTAAATATCAAATTAATAACATGGAATAAAAAAAATAAAAATAAATAAATTAATGACGTGGATATGTAACCGGTAATATTGGTGACATTGTCACAAAACAAACAAGTACTGTTGGGTTTTTGATGTGTACAAAAAAAAAAATTATGGTCGGTCAATTACGGTACAAATGAGAAAGTAAGTTGGTAATATAGCAATATAAACACAATCACAATATTAACTTCTATCCATGACACAATTATTATCCAAACAATATAAGCAACAATTGACACACATTTAGATATAATGCAAATATAAATGTAAGACGATAAAGTAAATAAAAATGTAAAGCGAAAGGTAAAAGGAAATGCAAACCCGACATGGTGATTTATAGTGGTTTGGTCACGAAGCTCCTCTTCGCCCTACTCCACTCCTCGAGTACCCAACTCGAGAGTTACTTCACTAGTCAACAAGCTCCCTTTAGGCGGAGAAAACCATACACACATAACTTACACCAATTTCCGACACTAAGCCACATGTCAAGTTCTAATCTTAGCTAGAACTGATCTACCACACGTAGCTTACACCAATTTTCGACACTAAGCCAAATGTCGAGTTCTAATCTTAGCTAGAACCGATCTACCACACGCTTGTATTTTAAGGCCTAAAATACTAACCACCCTTACAAGTATTTACCTCACCTAAATACTATCACGATCAACCCGATCTAACTATTACACAAGTTTGGAATACATGGACTCGATCTATACATTGTGAATGTAACACATGTCACGAATGCACTAACTAAACTACATACTTCGTATCTTTACAATAACGAGAGTTCTTCTCTTGCACTTGGAGGAATAAGCTTGAATAACTTGGAAACAAATGCTTATGATTGAATGATCAAAGGTTTATAGAATATGTGTGAGATGTATTAACTGATTTGGGACAGAAAGAAAATGGGTGCAAAAGGTGAAAAATCTGTGGGGAACAGTCCACTATTTATAGGCAAAGCTGGGAGCCGTTTTACATGGCCGACCCCCTTAGCTCCTATGCCGCCCCCTTATCACTAAGGGGGTCGCCCATACCTATAAGGGGGCCGCCCATAGTAGGACGCTCCCAATTTTATCTTTTCCAGGGGCGGTGTTTTCTAGAGCAGTTTTATTCATTTTGAGGGGGAAAATTTCAATTCAAAATATTTATTTTGAATAAAACATTTCTTGTAAATACAAAAATATTTTGTATAAGTTTTAAAAATGTTTGTTACATTTTATAAAAAATGTATGGTTTAGAAAAATTAAATTCCTTTGATCATTAATTAAATTAAACATTTATTTATTCATACCTTTAAGTGATTCACGTCAGGTGCAAACTTAGTTGAAGCAGACTTGAGACATCGAGAGATGTTGTCGTATGAATACTTTGATGATTTGTGATTACGAGTAACTTGAGCACTTTACGTTATGTGTTATAAGTTACATGTTTGTCATCACCAAAACACAAAGAGAATGTGCAGATTAAATATCGTAATATTTTTACCAACAATCTCCCCTTTTTTGATGATGACAAAATATGTAAACTATAACTCATAGTAAAATGTATAAGTTACTTGTTTACACTTCTTCTCCCACTTTTGTCGAAACAAAAAGGTGGACACTCCAAGCCATTCATTGCATTAGATGAGACTTTTACTATACTTCAATCCTTGAACCAAAGAGGCAAGCTTGCATCATCCCCAGTGAAGTCTTGCTCCTGTTAACCCCGTTTAATCATCCCAAGATATCTACTTAGAGGCACTCGAGGTCCCCCTAGCTCATTGTACTCGGATGATGCTTGCATCCTTTGTATATTGACACTAGCTGATCCATGGATCAAATTTGTTACAAACTCTTAACCTACATCAAGGGTTAGTTTCGTGCAACATAATATATATAGGAGAAATATTATAAGGGTGAAATACACATATCGAGAAATGTGTAGATGTCTTAACGGTTGCAAATGTAATGACTTTGACATTTGCAAATGCTCCCCCTTGGTGTATGCTCCCTCTTGTTTGAGACACCAAGGAATCGAGTTACGAAAATGTGCTACAAAACAAAGTTAGTAAAAGAATGCACATATATATAATGACGATGATAGCTATATATATATATAGCAAGACACTAGCGGGGAACAAGACATGCATGTCTTAGGTATGCGCACTCTAAACTATGACATTTTAAAAGAAAATTTAAAAACTATACACATGCAATCAATGTTTTAATAACAACAACCTAAACCCAAGATAAAAAGAATTACGACGTATACTTAAGACACGACAATGTTTAGGAACCAATGATAAGATTCGACTAACACATGCTTAAGGACTAAGACTCGACCAACACCCTTCGGTATTATATCGAATTTAATAAACGAGGACAAAATTCATTTATTAATTGACATACTAATATTTGAAAATGACTTCTTCCAAAATGTCATTTGGATAAGGAGTATTAACGTATTTTGAACGACGTGTAATTTATGATATCATCATCTAACCAAGACAATGATTTGGATTCGGATAAACCTGCGTCAAGGGTTGTATTGAGAGATTCCTAAATCCTTAGGGTTTATTTGTTAAGCATTATGTATGCTTTTCAAGATTGGGGTGTTTAAGGATAAACATTATCGTAAGACTTTAGGTCGAACAAAATGTTGACGATAAGGATGATTTTTTAAGGAAACATACTCTAAATGTAACATTTAAACTAGACGAATGTCACCTAATATCTTGACGAGATATGCCAAAATATATACTCTAAAAGAGTTAAATAAAATAAGATAAAGATGACAACGATACGCTCTTGGATGTGAATGAAAATGATTTTATAACGTGGAAAAATGAAGAAGGATGAGCGTGAATGGAGAGGGAAGGTGTTGACTAAAGGTTAACAAAGACGGTTTAGATTAATATATCGTTTGCACTAACGATGACAAGCATGGTATCTTGATGTGCATGTGATCCTATAGGGACAAAGGTGGATGATTCTAAATCCATAGATTTGTTGGGTGTTTTGATGGTTGTCAATGTTGACGAATAAAGGTGGAAGTGATTTGGTAGTTCTTTCATGGTGGCGACAAATGGGTTGTTAGTTCTTATATAGTGAAAGAAAAATAAGAGACACAACAATGTGGTGACTCGATAACACTTGAAGTTTGAATATCTTCTTTGTGTTCTTCACTTACTAGTAAGTAGATATTGTTGGATGGTTATAAGGTAGGTGTAAGATGTTTTTGAGGAGATAATGTCATTGGTTTAGACGTGAAAGGCTTTGTTGTGTAGTGATGGACTATGAGTATACCGGTTGTAAGGATTGTGTTTGAGAATGAGATGCATTTTATTATGAAATTCACTTGACTTTTGACAACATAGGCATAAATGCTTATGAGTGTCGGGTTATGGCGATGGCTCGTTGATCTATTGAGAGGCATCAAGATGGGAATAGGTTTGTGTAATGTGAAAGGTGGTTTAACATCCATGGGTTGTAGTGGTGGTAAGTCACTATTAGATTGTAGGGAATGGTTACATGATGAATCTTCTTGTGAAGATGACTAGTGGATGACTCAAGATTGGTAGTAGTAAGGATGACTTGGTTTTTCATTTCACTTTGGGGGTTTGAGGATGTACTAGAACTAGTGATCACTAACAAGAGTGAAGAATAGTTATGAGGTTTGAGTGTATAGTAGAAGTGTATCTTGTGGTTTTTGTGTATGATCGACATACGGGTTAAGAGGCTTAAATTAATTTCAGTTTAGTGCCCGGGGTGTACTTGAGTTGAAAAGGAAGTGAGTGTTCTTGTAAGTTGGTTTCTAGTGAATAAGAATCACATATGAGTTGTTGAGTGTATTTGGTTAAAGGATATATGTGAGCGAGTGTGTTTTCCCTTCCCATTAAATTCATGCTCATCTGAACATAAAGTGTAAAAAAAAGTAAAGACAAATGAAGACGAAAGCGATGAGCTTGACAATGTCAAGACGGATGACGGCTAACATACGATAAACTTCATCCATGAAGTTATGTAGCTCTTCTCGAGTATTGTGAATGTTCATAGAACAATCACACGATGAGGAACGAGGTTGTCTTAAAGGTGGTAGCGGAAAAGGTGGATGAAGGGTATTAATCATCTATATAATAATAGATGCGTGATTAAGGTTTTTGTGAAACGAATTAGATATGAACAATGAGTGACATTTTAATTTTCATTTCGCGAATTAAAATTTACTTAAGCATTTTGGATGAAATAATTAAGTTGTCGAGATTTATAGAGATAAATTTAATAGTAACAAGACTATTAAAAGGAGAATGACACGTTTACGATATTTGTTCCATCATTTCTATACCTAGACGTAAATAATTAAATGGTTCATGTTTGAGTGGTTTGGTGAGGATGCCGGTGATGTTGCCTTTAGAAGGAACTTTTTCGATGAAAATATTTCCTTATGGACACTGTCGCGAAGGAAATGATGACGGATTTCGATGAGTTTTCTATCCTAAGATCGATGGATAAAGTTTGATCCTTATTATGTATGAGGTGAGCGTGACGATAAAACATCGTGACATTCCTATGGGGATGGAAAGGACTAACAGAAGTGAGTGTGATTAGTCTCAAGGTGTGTATATTAAAGAAGCTACGAATCACTTATGTAGAAACTCGTAAGACCTTTGTCATTCAAAGGTTGATGTTAGCTTTTAGATTTTGGAAGAGCGTTTTAACATTTGTTGTTAAAAGACTTGAATATGAATATTTGGAAATGACTTTTAACATTTGCAATCACAAGTTAAAATTACTTGAATATTTCGGGCAAAATATTTAAGTTGTCAAACCTACTTAGAGGTGTATTGGATTTGTATCTAACTATCCCTTGACAAAAGAGTAGATTATTTGGTAGGAAACGAGATGGTGAATAAGGAAGTGTGTGCATGGAGACTCTAGGAGATTTAAGACCTTTTACGACTATTATGACTTTTTAGATTGTAACACTAAAGGCCGCATGTAATAAGGGTATAAATTCTAGTAGCAAGAAATATATATACCTAGATGCATAAAACACATACTAAGCATATAAGAGTATTTAAGCATGCATCAACATAATAATCAAAGAGATTAATGTGTAAGACTATATGACATATACAAATTTATGTGATAGGCATATCTAATCCGTTATGCATCAAACTGACATAGTGTAGGTGCACAATTAATCACGCAAGTCATGTAAAACGACACGTAAGAAACATGATTATTTTAAACGCAAACATAATGTAAAACATGTTAACATTTAGCATTTAAGAGCATGTATTATTTAGATAAACTAAGAAATATTATATTGGAATTGTTTGACAAAGACAAAAACCTTTATAATAAACATGCATTCAATAACCAAGCAAATAATCGTTGATCATCAAGATAATCACGAAGGCATATAATCGTATCACATAGGAACAAGTTATCATCTTGAAACTTCAAACACATGTGTGAGATGCCATGAATCTAGGAACGATCAATAAAATCCTAGTTACTACTTGTTTATTGAGTTTAAATTTTACCTATTGAAGTGTAGAAAAGATGAAATATGCTTGGTTCTCTAATGCTTCACCTAATATGACTCAAACAACCATGTTTTTTATGACGGTGGATCTAGATGATATATTTTACACATAATCCTAATAGAGATGTGTTAAATGCTTAGAAAAGCGTAAGCAAGATGTTTTAATACTTTGTTCAAGATCTATAGGTTGTTTGGTTTTGATGGCATATTGCTTGATTTAATGGATGTCTTATATTAAGTCATCATGCATGTGATTTTAATGTGATTGGATTTAAAAGGCCAAGAGATGTGCTTATTTGTGATAATGGAGAGTACGTTATATTAAAAGTGTTTTTAAGAATGCTCCTTTGCATATCTTGTGAAATGAATCTCATCAAGATTATTTATCTTAATTGAGTTTGTAATTCTTCAATGATAAATGATTGAAAAGAGACATATTCTAATTTTTAAACAAATATGCTTTTCTAAAATTATTATTCTTATCAATTTTATATACCATAATTAAACAAGTATTTGAATAAATGAATTTTACTTGTTTATACATTGACACATATTGTGATAGGTTATTTTTCAATTCTAATAGCTTATATTTTTCAAAAAATATGTAGTGTATTATCTTGTAACACAACCATTCATGCTACAAACATAAGATGCATATGATATATATTATCCTTTATTAACCGTTTAACACGATAAGTGCATGAATTCATTAAACATAATGTTTCCCAAACATCATGTTATCCTAGGTGAATGAACGAAAGTATTATTCTTATTTGAGAATTTAGCCAAATGTGAATTCAAGCTTCAAGTTGTGCTTTTAAGTTGTATGAGCAAAGTTTACATATGTTGTTAGTTTGCTCGTGTTTGGTTTTTCAGAAATGACACATTTACCGATTGTATTGCAATGTAAATTGCTTGAATATTTCAGACGAAACATCCAAGTCGTCAATCATAATTCATTATGTATTATACACATGTATTAAACATATTAGTCTAATATTTGGAACACAACTATTGGACAATTAGACTCAATATGGCATCATCAACACAAGTGTGAGTTATGATCTGATGCATATTCTTTTCATCTAGAAAAGGATGTAAATATTTTCATATCAATCGAGTGTGATTGAGTATGTCGATCTAAGATAATATATTTTGTTATATATTGATATAGTCTTGAAACTAAACAAATAAGAATCCAATTTCATGTCCATACTCAAAAACTTGTTAATTAGATTCGAGAAATATATCAATCATAATTTGAATAATAAATCGATATATACTCAAAATATCTATTGACCCTCACGAACACTCATTTAAAAGGAAAATAAATAAATATTTTAATAGTATGTTCCATTAATTCTAAAACTAGTATTAAGTGTGAGGACATTTAAAATGACGACCTAACATGTTTATAAAAGATAATCATCAATTTTATATGTGAAAAAAATCATTGAGTATCATGCATAATATGCATAGTTTTGCCATTTAAGGTGTATAGAACTTACCTAGCCACTTTTAAGCATGACAAACAATCTTTAGAAAACAATTACATTTTCATGTAGCATTTTCAATTATTTGACTAGAGTAAATATTTTAACTTCCGGTGAATGTTAACATGAAGTTTTATACCAAAATGTCATTACAAAAGAAAGAACTTTTCTTACCGAGAAAGTTAAGCTTTCAATTTTATGATTTACAATAAATCCTAGGTTTATTTTAATTCAAAGATTTGTTAGTTATGATTGTGAGTTAGATCAATGTAAACACGTGCTAAGATCAAAAATACATTTTCTTTTACTTAAATACTAAAGTATTAAAATGATCTTTTATCTTGTTTAACCCATGTTAAAGCAAGGTTGTATTATGGCATGATTTCGAGATCCTATTTAAATCTTTGATTAAATGAAAGTGTTCAATATTTTATGGTGACACATTTTACCACTAGAACTAGTGACATAATAATCATGCAAGACGATCTTTTTCAATAAATTTGAAAAGCTTACGTAGCTATCAATCCTAGGTGAGTTATTATGTTTAATAAGGTTTACAAGATGTTGATGCAACATTTGCAAACAAAGTGATCTTTTTCTATATGCAATGCAAGAACAATTTCGTAATCTTAATGCAAGAAATCTAGCATAAGTTCTATTTAGGCATAATTTGGAAAACTAGTTACAAGCAAATAATGTATATGGCACATGTGTTTAGTATATAATTAGCTCAATTACAAATAGCAACGATCACTTAATAATATCTAAAAAAATTAAGACATAAGGAAACACACATAATCATTTAGCATAACACATAAAAGTACTTGTCGTCGTTTTGTGTATTAGATACAACAATGTATACTTAGCTCGTTTTTGTTTGTTAATGAATTAGTTTCTTCCCCATTTCAAAAATTAACCAATTTTAATAATTTTGAAAAGTAAATTACACCATTTTTCAAAGATATACTGACTAGAAATGTCCGACTTGAAAGGAAAAGATAAAATACAAGTTTTATGTTAAAACGAAACTTAACGTTTTGAACAATAAGTAGTATTTTGTATTTTTGACCAACTTAGGTTTATTTTCAACACTTGAAAGTGTTCTTATATAAAAGTAGACTCAATTATCTTTAAAATGGCGGGTCGCACGACTTCTACGGACTTACGGTTGATTTTATATGAATTTTTAAAGTTTCTAAAAATTTTCCGAATCAGACAGGTGGCCCCCTAATTGATAAGGGGGCCGCCCAGGAGATAAGGGGGCCACCCATGGAGATAAGGGGGCCGCCCATCTGACACTCAGATTCGCCATTTTTTTGTACAAAATCATTTAGTGACTTAGCGTAAAGATGTAAAACTTACTGAACTTGATACCGAACATATAACACTTATTTTAAGCATCATTTTTACTTCAAGCTAGTATACTAAGTGTATTTAACAACAAAACTAATACAAGTCAATCAACAAAACACTTTTCATATATAATCCCCCTTTATGGGTAATTTGATACATGAATCGTACTCAATTTTTAAAACCATTTGTTTTGAAAATTAGAGCGACGTGGCTCTTGATACCAATTGTGAAAATCGTAGGGGGGGGGGTGAATACGTTTCCATTTAAAATGTTAAAATGTTTCGTATCAAATTGCCGATCAAGTTAGACACAATATGAGAAGTGTGAATAATACATCTATGTCCACTAGAGCATGTCATAGCAATATAAACACAATCAAAATATTAACTTCTATCCATGACACAATTATTATCCAAACAATATAAGCAACAATTCACACACACATAGATTTAATGCAAATATAAATGTAAGACGATAAAGTAAATAAAAATGTAAAGCGAAAGGTAAAAGGAAATGCAAACCTACTCGGTTAGATTTATAGCTGGTTCGCTCTCACGAAGCTCCTTCTTCGACCCTACTCCAACTCTTGGTAACCCAAACTCTGAAGAATTACTTCACTAGACAACAAGCTCCCTTTCAGGTGGAGAAATAAACCGTACAACCAGTAGCTTCACCCAGTATTTCCTGACACTAAGCCAAATGTCGAGTACTAATCTTAGCTAGAACCGATCTACCACACGTAGCTTACACCAATTTTCGACACTAAGCCAAATGTCGAGTTCTAATCTTAGCTAGAACCGATCTACCACACGCTTGTATTTAAGGCCTAAAATACTAACCACCCTTACAAGTATTTACCTCACCTAAATACTATCACAATCAACCCAATCTAACTATTACACAAGTTTAGAAACATGGACTCTGTCTATACATTGTGAATGTAACACATGTCACGAATGCACTAACTAAACTACATAACTTCGTATCTTGACGATAACAGGAGTTCTTCTCTTGCACTTGGAGGAATAAGCTTGAATCACTTGGAAACAAATGCTTATGATTGAATGATTAAAGGGTTTTAGAATATGTGTGAGATGTATAAACTAATTTAGGATAAAAAGAAAATGGGTGCAAAATATGTGGGGAACAGTCCTCTATTTATAGGCAAAGCTAGGAGCCGGTTTACATGGCCGACCCCTTTAGCTCCTATGCCGGCCCCCTTATCACTAAGGGGTCCGCCCTTACCTATAAGGGTACCGCCCATAGTAGGATGCTCCCAATTTTGTCTTTTTTAGAGGAGGTGTTTTCTAAAGCCGTTTTATTCATTTTGAAGGGGAAAATTTGAATTCAAATATTTATTCTGAATAAAACATTTCTTGTAAATACAAAAATATTTTGTATAAGTTTTAAAAATGTTTGTTATATTTTATAAAAAATGTATGGTTTAGAAAAATTAAATTCCTTTGATCATTAAATAAATTAAGCATTTATTTATTCATACCTTTAAGTGATTCACGTCGGATGCAAACTTAGTTGAAGCAGACTTGAGACGTCGAGAGATGCTGTCGTATGAATACTTTGATGATTTGTGATTACGAGTAACTTGAGCACTTTACGTTATGTGTTATAAGTTACATGTTTGTCATCACCAAAACATAAAGAGAATGTGTAGATTAAATATCGTAATATTTCTACCAACAGTCCATATTAATGCACTCTATGAATAAAGTCAACTAAGGTCAATGGTCAAGGTCAACTCTATGAATAAAGACAACTCAAAGTGATCCTAAGTCAAACTTTCAATTAGAGATTAATTATCACATAAACAATCATGGCAAAAGATGTATTATGACATAACAAGTAAGTTTTACACAAATTTAAAAAAATTTGGGCAGAGTTTCTTTTCATAAAATGTCATATTTCGCACGGAATGTTACACCTGTCATATTTCGCATAAATATACATGTTTCGCACAAGAAAATACATACATATTTCGCACAGAGTAAACAAACATATTTCGCACAGTCTTAGATCAACATATTTCGCATGGACAATACAGAACATATTTCGCACGGATAACACATGACATGTTTTGCACCATTCAAGAGAGACATGTTTCGCACAACTAATCATATAAATGTTTCGCAAGGTTCTTAAAAACTAAACTTAGATTTTAACAATCTTTAAACATGCAATACCCAAACATAAATATCTCAAATCATTCAAAAGCAATTCAGATTCTATGAACATAAGATATAAACACAGTTTGAGTTCATTCATGAGAATTCGAGCATACACAAAAGGAGAACACATAGCAAATGATTTATAAGGAAACTAAAGGCACAATACTCATCCTTAGAGACTTAAAGCAGTTAACCCACACATTTAGCTACCACTTAAGTATACATTCAACCGTTTTTGATATTTTCGTACCTAGGAAGCACTTTATCAATCAAAAGAGATCTTAGGAAGCTAAATACTCATTAAAAAGGTATAATTACGCAATAGTGAAGCTAATAAACACAAACCCAAAAACAATTACACAAAAACATACATGTTTCGCACCATTCATCACACACAAATTGATCTTACTCACACATGACAAGGAGTTATCAAAAACTGTTATACACGAGGCTTAAACGCATCCTAATGAACAAAACCCCTCAACTAATTTGAAGAAACCTCAACTTTTAATTTCAAGAACCCTAAATCGTTTTCTAAGGATTTCGAGTGCAAAAAGGAGTTTTAATCCAATTCCAATTGAGAAGATGATGTTAAAGAGAACAAAAACATGTTAGAATAGTTACCTTGTTGATTAAACGAGTTTTGATTTCGTGTTATGAGTCGTGCGAAGTGTGACAAGAGAGTGAGTGTGTATTTGTAATTTTTGAATTTGTGTGAGGAATATGTTATGTGTGAGATGTGTTAACCGATCAAGGTTCAAGAATGGGCAGGAATGGCCCCTCTAGTTTACAATTCTTTCTATTTTCCTTTTAAACTTATCATTAAGTCTAAACCATTTATTGAAATGGCACCTTAAGTCGCTTAAGTTGCAACCTTAGTTTCTAAGTCCTGGATTTTTCCATTTAGTCCCTAAAAGTTAAAACAAAGAACATCTTAAGCCCATATGAGTTAAAATAATATTAACTCCCCTTTAATAGATGATCTGTTCTTGTTTAGAAACTTTTCCTGTTATTTCGAGATGACTTTTGAAAGAGTTTGAACATTTCTCCCCCTCAAATAATGTCATGTTTTCTATTTAAAGAGCTATAGACATTGTTTGAGTGATAGAAAATTCTTTTAAAATCTTTTCTGATGAAAAATTAAGATGATTAATTGTTTTTGAAATACAACACCAATAAAAACAAGATTTCTCTCGTTTGACATAAATAAATGCATTGACACGTACACTTATTTGATTAGATAGCACGGGTTGTGTAGCAAAGTATACACAAACCTTTGTATGAATATAAAGTAATTCATACCCGAGAAAAATGAATTTCCCGTTGTGAGGTCAAGTTTTCTTTTTGGCGAAATACTTGCCTTTAAGATGAAGATCGGGTTGCTATCTGAAATAATTGCAAGCCAATGACATGTTTTTAAAACAGTTTGAAATTCTGCTCGAACTTTATTTACAGCTCCGTGTCATTATTGAATGACATTTCTAAAGTCGTAAATATTATCGATTATCAGAAGACATGTCATGAAAACATATTTTTGTATTTTGTATTTTCTTTTTATGGGTTTTATATTTTTCTAATTTCTTTTTGTAAATTTTTTATAAAAGTGAAAATCTTTTTCGGTTTTTTTGGTTTTTTGTATTTACATAGGATACAAGAAGATGTGCCACCATCACTCTTCTTTTTCGTCTGCCAAAATGTTTAGCGTTTTAGGAGAAATACTTCTCATTCCAAGCTTGTTGATAAGAAATTCAAGTCTTTCTCGTCCCAATGCCTTGGTAAGGATATCTGCCAGCTGATATTCTGTTCTAACAAAGTATAGCTCAACCACCTCATTTTTCGCTTGCTCCTTGATAAAGTGGTATCTGATGTCAATATGCTTCGATCGAGAGTGTTGGACGTTGTTACAACATAAGGCAATGGCACTTTTGTTATCGCAGTACAGAGGTATCTTGTTGAACCTAAGGCCATAGTCAGTTAATTGTGATCTCATCCAAAGTATTGGAGCACAACATCCTGACTGTATTAAGCTTCTGTACTGGATATGGCGGTGCTCTTCTGTTTCTTGGACGACCAACTGACTAATCTGTCACACAAAAGCTGCATGCTTCTAGATGTACTTCTTGTGACATTTTGTAGTTTCAAGGTCGATATCTAAACCCTGTTTTGATTTCTACTTTTACTTTTAAGTAAAACCATTGCTTTTATTTGTCACTCGATTTGGAAATTCTTGTTCCTAGCTAAGCCTAAGCCGTATTTAGGATTTTTATCTGTCTTCATGTCCTTAGTAGTTTAATATTTCCCATAATTTACCCCGAGAAATTAAAATTTCTATCTTTAACATTTTCCGTTTTGATTCGCATTTTATTTTTAAACCTTACTTTTTTACAAAAACCACTACCTTTTTAATTTAACCTTTTACATTACACTCTTAATAAATAATACACAAATAAAAATCAAAAAAATATATTAACTCATATAAGCCCTCCCCTAGGCCGGCCACATCAAAATCACACACACCTTTTATGATTTTTAATTTTCAATAAACCCTCATCAATATACCTCCACATGCAAATCTCAAATACATCAAAACTCTTCTCCTCCTCCTATCCTCTCCAAATCAGCTGACCACCACCACTTAGCCACCACCAAAACTCATTTTCAAGCTCCAATAATTCAAAGGGTTAAAAAAAAGAGATTTCAAAGAAGGGTTTTGCTTGGTTTGCTCTAGAAACACCATTTACACTTCCATTCATAAAGGTTTAGGGGCTGAAGTTGTTAGGTTATTTGGGTGGCTCAAATCCTAGATTTTAAGAGTTTTTAAGGGTATTTAGAAGCAAGGTGTTGAAGGGTTTTGGGTGCTTCCTTGGTCCGAAATCAGCCAACCCCAAGGAAGGTGTTTTGTGTTTGATCCTTTAAGTGCTAATTTCAATCTCGTAAGTTTTAATCTTGATTTTTGATTTTTCTTGTTAGTATTGGCCATGCATTTTAGCCATGTATTATGTAGATAATTGTATTTTTGATGTTCTTGAGGGTGTGGAATAATTAGTGTGTCATTGCATTGTGTTTTGGTAGAATAAAAATGGTGTTTGGGTTAGGTTTTGAAATGGGTTTTTAGGGCAGTTTGTAACCAGCCGGTTGTGGGGTTAATATTTTTGTCATAAGGCACCTGGGAAAGTTAATAGGGATGTAGGTATATGTCTTAAGTGTATGTGGTTCTTTGGATAGAGCCGTATCTCTTCTGGATGAGTGAGATATGACCGATTTACTAAAACTAGTCAAATCTGTCATACTATAGGGAAAAAGAGTATAACTTCACATTTTTCACTAACAATTTAAAATAAAAAGATTATATCTGTAGAGGACTCTTAGACCTATCACCTCTATTTGGCCTCACCTTAATAGCTATTATATATTTTGATTTATGGCCGTTTTCGTAAAGAGGTAAAAATATGGAAATATTCTGTTTTGGATAACCAGGGGTAAATTGGCCTTTTCACATGGTTCTGAGACTTTTTAAAATATGAGGCCTGCATTTCTAGAAATTAGACTCAAATTTATTTCCGTAGGCAAAAACCTTACATTTTTATCAATTACGGATTAGGAGTTAGAGGTTGCTTAAGTTGGGGTAAATTCAGAAATTTAAATTTACGTATTGTTTCAAACTTGTAAATGGAATTAAAAAACGTTAATAAGCTAGGATGATAAAGAGTAAAAACGAGTGATAACATCAAATAACGTCATATTTTACTATCATTTATCCCGCACTTTTTACCCACTTTTATATAATTATTGCATGATTTTGTACTTAATTGCTTTAAAGATGATAAATGCAGTAATTCAGGAGTAACTTGTGAAGACGAAGCAAAAAGGCGCAATTCTAGAACTAAAACAAAGATATTTGAAGAATTCTAAAAACTGCTACTATACGCCGTATCCAGCAAAGAAGATACGGCGTATCAGCACCAGCTCAGCACAAGAAACGCGTAATGATCAATCCCCGATCTGGCGTATCCGCTACTCTCCAATACGTCGTATGCACAGCTGTTCATCAATCAAAGATACGCATTTAATATGATTGATGGTAATTATCTTGATTGATTTGATCTTATCGCGGACTCCAAGGAAATTAACCCTATACGCCGTATCCACTTATCTCCATACGGCGTATCCAGGCGTATTTCGGACACTATAAATACAAGGCTCAAATACGAGTTTAAGTGTGCAATATCATATTCTCTGTATAGTATACATTAGAGTTCGAATTTCAGAAGCCAAGAAGAGCACCAAGGTCAAGCATCAACCACAATTCGATAGAAGACATCGTGTAATTCCTATTTTCTTAATCATTCGATTTTCAATTGTTTGATTACGCTTGTATGATTATGACGATTGTGGGCTAATACCCTCGGGTATTAGCCATGTTTATGAAGATTATTATGTTTGGTTTGATTTAATTTACCGTTGCTTAATTTATCATTGTTGTTTAATTATGTTTATCGCTTCATACTTGTTTATGTACTTGTACATGCGACTTATCATTCAACTGGGTCTAGTGAGACTCAACTCGTAATCTAGATGCCGGGATAGCTCTCCATGTTGTGTTTTATATGCCCGGACCAATAGGATCACAAATGACACCCTGTCCTTGACCTTTGATTATGAGCTTAGTTGGACCGGCTGGTGACCCGATAATTGTTCAGCGATCATGTTCTTAATTAATTGGTAATGATTTGGGTGGTGGACTACTGGCATATAAGACAACATCAAGCAATAAGTGGGTAAAGTACCAATGGGCTAGGGTATTAACATGATCACCACTGCTTTAATTCCCATATGATAGATTATAATTAGACTAATGGATGCTTTATGCGGATGCGTTAATCATGACAGGATTGTTCGTATCTAGGTCTTAGGAAGAAGAACCACCTAAGTCTTAAGAATGATATGCCGCCTCAAAATAAGCAGCCATTGCACTAATTAAATAAATCAACATTTAATTGGATTGAACATGGTTAATACGGTTTTCTATTATTTGGCTCGTACCGCTCCTTTGTCTTGTGTATATTTGCTTTAAGTGTTTATTGTGCTTAGAATTGATATTTGTCACCGTAAACCTGTGCCAGTCTCTCAGGCTGAAAACCCCCCATTACCTCTAGTAAATATGTACATTATAGGTTTAACTAGTAATTAGACTAATCTAGATAGATTAAAATAGTGATAGAATATTAAGTTAACATTCGCTCTTAGTGTTCGACACCCTACTTACCGCGAAGCTATATCTTGACCGGGCACACTACCCGTTAGAGTGTTGTTTTTTGGTTTGTCGGCTAAATATAAATGTAAAACTTGATAATAACCAAATCACTACACCACGACGACACACATCAAGCATTAACTTGTTTCCCCTGTAGATCTTCATCCAGTTTATTCTTTTCAACCATTGGTGTGAGTCGACAAATCCAGTATTTATGTATGCCTACCTATTTTTAACAATTTCATAGCATATTTAGATTGTTATATAAAGATGCTCTGGGACTTTGAGAAATTTGTAATCCTAAAAAGAATGAAATTTATCCCATCATCGACATCTTGAACTTAGTGGTCATCTGATTAGAAAACTCATTACACATGGCAGTATTAGTGGAAGCAAATATTATATCGTCAAAATAAATTTGTACCAGTAATAAGTCATTCCCTGCTTGTCGTTGAATTAAAAAAAAAAAAAAAAAAGGTGTTGGATTAACTGCACCTTGGAAAATTAGAGATTAAGTGTAGAACATCCTATGAAGTATTGATATCCTTCAAAACATTAGAAACCTAGAGACAATGTCTATAGTGGGACTAATATTTGATGTACATCATCTTTCTATTTAGGCACCATATCTTTTATGGTCCCTAAGATGCTTTGTGTCCATGTATAACCTGATGGACACTCTTAGCTTATCCACCATTTCCATTCCTTATTTGTAACCTCATACAACTTCTTATAGTAACTCTTGGATTCTAATTGTGGTATCTTATGCAACTGGTTTTTCTTATAGGGGTGTTGCACAGATTTTGTTCGCTTTTCTCTTGGTTACTACACTAATAGCACTACATGAGGCTTTCTTAGTTTCTATCAATCCACGTCTTTCAAGTATCGAGAACACCAAGCATCATGAATTAAATGAAACACACATTTCAGAAAGGGGGGGGGATGAAATTATTGGGGGGGGGGGGGGGGGGGGGGGGGGGGGGGGGGGGGGGGGGGGGTTAATAGTATTTTAAGGCTTGCACAAACACATTTAATTCGAAGTGCTGGAGTTTTAACTTTCATTACACCATTACAGACTTTGTTTTCTAGAAATACTAGAAAATCCTATGAGGTCCTTCACGAACCTTCTTGTAAACTTCACTTGACTAATGTTTGCACGACCTTTCTTTACTTGATAGCTCTAAGCTGTGGTCTGCTAACACTAGGTAGTGTGAATTACTCCTGAAGATTTAGACATGTGAGTAAATAGTATTCCTAGAACAAGAGGCAACTGTGTGTTGTAGTTTGTGTTAGTGGTGAGCAATTTCTATACAATTCCTGGTTAACCACATTGTGTTTCGAACCCTTGGTTTCTTGTCTGAGGCAAACTCTGTTGAGTGATGGTTCAAATAAACCATCCGACACATTAGTTTTATTAACCGCTGTTTTCGTTTTGAAAACATCTCATTCAAGAATTTGAAAAAGAGTCGTTTTCCTAAAACTGAGGTTTTTGGAATTCGTTGAGCATTTGGTTTGTCGAACAACAATGGGTTATCAAACTGAGTTCCACAGACATTCCTTTTGTTACCAGATGAGTTTCTTAACTCATTTATCACCATGTTCTATCAAGCATTTGAGCTTCAAATCTTTGTATTTCATGATATAGTTCCTTCTTTATTCGAAATACAATTTGAAGCATTTTCTTTGCAAAACTGGGTTGTTTTCATCTGTTCTTTACAATGTTGACATCACTCAAGTTCAAGTGAAATTGAGGTGTGTTTCCAAGTTTAGCAAAACTTTTTTAACAAATTATTATGACTTCTTTGGTAACATATTCCAGTTTGTTCGAAGCTTTTCAGTGCAAGACATTCACATCTTTGACTTTATGAAGATACATGCATTCAATTCAGTATTAGCATTTAAATCAGACAGAGAATGCCTAATTAACATGTAACATCTTTAGACATACACTCTTCGAGAAGTAGATCATATATGTTTGAAAAATCAGCCTTTTCTGATTCAAGTTCGTACAAGCTCCTTTTCAAGGGTAATTAACGACTCCAAATCGTCATCATTTCCATTTTTTAGTTCATGAAATAAAAAATGACTGCCAGTATTGTTTTTATCTGAAAGAGGCATTAATAAGATTTTATCAAAACTTCCCTAACTCTTAGCATTGGGTTAGGAAAATGCACTACTAGTATGATTAGACCAATTTGTTGACAAATATTATCTAAAGTTATTGAAGTTGTTTTCTCATTTCGTTATAAAGTATTCTACTTCACTAATGGATTTAGACATGGTAGAAAAGCCCAACGTTTTTAGCAATGTTTGTTTTGTCCTAACAAACGTTTTTCCTCCACATTTCATCCCTAACTTTCTTTAGCGGCGCCCAAACTGATCAAGAAGGCTTTGGATGGAGGTTTGAAAGTTTCATAAAGACTGTTTTGTATGTGTATTATATGGTTTCACTTTGTCTTTTATCCAATTTTGATCTAGCTCCTCTTTTTCAAGAAGTCACTGTTCTTCCCCCCATCGGGGCAAAATCTGTTTTTGCATGGATCAGAAGTATCATATGGGATCTCAAACAACGAGCTTATCAGATTGAGCTTTCTGAGGTACTTTGATTGCAAAGTTTGATCGTCCATGATACGTTGCGCATTTGGGTGCTAACATGTGAATGGTCTGAATTGACTGATTGCGTTTATAAAGAATTTCATTTAAAAACTTTATTTGTTTGTCCATTTCAATCATCGTGTCAATGTCTTTTCCTTCCTTAACCTTTAAATCCGAAATAACCTTAGTTTTCTCTTTGAGTTGACCTTCAAATTGTGACCTAGTTAACAGACTCTTTTTGACTAGCTCATCGTATTTCTGATTGACAACTGAAATTTCATAGGTTTTAGTTTTTAAACCCTTTTGTATGTCAATGTCTTTAATAGCTAATAGTCCTAGAGTGTCATTTAACTTTGTTTGAAGTATTTTATAATCACTCGTTAGGTCCTTAAAGGTCGTGTACTTCTCAAGCTCATCCTTTTGGAATCCTGAAGTGCAATCAGAGAACTATCCCGACTGCTAGTAGCCTCCCCCAGAGCCCTACTAGACTCATCAAGGTTAGTTTTGCACTCCTTCAGTTCTTGAGTCAATGATGCGTTTGCTTTCTTTAATTGCTTTATAATCATTTTGTTTTCCTCTGTATCAAGAGTCAAATTAGCAATTAAATTAGCAAGCGCAGCACGCTCATCAACACATTCAGTCGCATTTTGATCAACCTGATTATCATTAGTACATATATTTGATGAATCAGGAATGACATTGCTATCATCCTTCTCCAAAACATATGTGTCGTTAATGGATTCAGGTTGCTCAGAATGTCGTCTCACATTGGCAAACACATCATTTTCATCATGGTTTTGTACCTGTTCCAATGGCGTATCAGTAGAACTTGATTCCGCAGGTGAGACCTCCTGAATCTTTGCCATGTAACTGTAATGTGCTTCCAATTCTTGTTCATCAATCTCTTCATCCGTGTCCTCTAGCCAATCAGCTTGCTCAGCTTGAAGTGGAACACCTTGTTCAGCTTGTTTGCACATCATCATCTTTTTTTTATGATACGTGTAGTCTTTAACCCGCTTTGGCTTCCTGCATTCCCTGGCATAGTGTCCAAATCCCTTGCAGTTAAAGCACTTTATCCCCATTTTGTTGCACTACCGGACTGCCTACGGTTATCCCTTGCCCCCAGGCAACTGTCATTCCTCTTTGATTCCTAAATGCCTGAACTGGTTGTCGGTGTTTATACCTTGGTGTGGTATCTTCAGTCTTGTTCCTGGAGTTTGAAGAAGTTCGAAGGTTGTTGTTGGTAGGTTTGACAGCTTCTGATAGTACTTAGAAAGGAGTGCCAACCAGGTTCTTTTGCATATCCTTATCCCTCCGAGCTTGTTCTGGATCACTGTCTTCCTCAGAAACGGACTCAGATTGAGGAGTAACTGGTTTGGCGATCTCTTTGCCTTTGTGTCTGGTAGACGCACTTGGTCGTGTGGAAGAAGATTGCATGTATGATGGTGCACTCGATCTTTGAGGTTTTGGTTCCTGATGTAGTTATTGAATATGGTTGAGCGAGCCGCAAGAAGTGCTAATGGAATTTGCACTTTCTGGCTAATCTCTCAGAACGGATATCATTATTCGTTTTGAATGCTTCAGACGTCAAAAAGCTTGTGATATTGAGACCGTGTTATATTCATGTCTCTGCTGGAAAACCGTCACAAATCTTGACCATTCTGGTTGAAGTTGTTGAAGAAATTGAACGTTTCACTTGCATTGGTGAAACTTGCAAGTTGTTCCTTGTCAACTCAATCATCAGTTTATAAAACCGGGAGTAATAAGACTCATGATTCTCCATCTCAAGAAGTAAAACTTCCTAAATTCCCAAAAATAGATTGGTCTTTACATCTTGTTCGCATTCACGATTCCCCTTGTTGTAGCCTATTCAATGGCTGTCACATCTCCTTAGATGTGTTGCATGCATCAAAGGTTGAGTATATTTCATCCCCAATACCCAGTCAAAATCAAGAAAATAGCTTCCTTTTCCAGCTTCCCCCCCAAAGTAAAGTTTGTTCTCTGCTGTCATGTTGTGTATTGTCTCTACTTCTTCATGTGCAGCTACTGGTAGAATGTTCTCTGCTGCTTCAACTGCTGCAATTAGTATGTTCGTAGGCAAATATGGACCTTCAAAGATGCACTTCCTCAGATATTCACCATTCGATTTAGTGTCAAGGTAGCATAGAAAACGCGAACGCCACTGAGAATATCTTCCTGGTCCAAGCATAGGTGGACGATCTTTTGAAACAGCTTTTTTTTTTTTTTTTTACCATGATATTGTTGTGCATTTGGCTATCTGTTGAGGATGTGTTAACTGGAGTAGACATGATGAATGAATAGTTATGAAATATGAAGTGTGAAAGATTTTGTTGGATCTTAAGTGGATATGATGTGATTGAAGTTGTGGTCTCGTAGGCAGGTCACGTTCACGGGATTTTACACGTCTATGATTAAAACCGATAAAAGAGTTAACGGGATTTTACAAAATCAATAGAAAACCGTGAATGATTTGATTCGGAATCAGCGGCCAATGATTTAATTGTCTAAAAACAGATAATTTTCTGGCTAGGGTTAAAGCTGTTTGTTTAAATAGGCTCACCAAACTGAAACGGGCCTTAAAATGCTGATGGGCCGTGAGCTAGAACAAAAACAAGTCTAACACAAATTCCAAAAAACTGAAAAATGTCAATAAATCATAGTAAACGAGCTTTTTGGGCCTTAAGAAATCCTTAACCAGCTAAAGGGTGGTTACAGCGTGATCCGTCTCGTTTTTCTCTTCGATTTGAGAGGTCACGGGCCTGAAACGGAGTTACGGATCAAAAGTTATGGCTGTTTTACTGAAACCCTTTTCTTCGCACAAAAAATTCGTAGCAAACCGCTGCCAATTCGTAACTCGCTGTATGGCAACTCGCCGTTAGCAACCCGCCGATAGCAACCCGCCGTTAGCAACCCGCCGTTAGCAACCCGCCGTTAGCAACCCGCCGTTAGCAACCCGCCGTTAGCAACCCGCCGTTAGCAACCCGCCGTTTTTAGCAACCCGCCGTTTTTAGCAACCCGCCGTTTTTAGCAACCCGCTGTTTTTAGCAACCCGCCGTTGACCTAGTCAAACCGCCGCCTGACAATTTCCTTAAAACGTGGATCCTGTCAAACCGCCACGAAGAATGCCAAGAACGAATTTTGCAAATTTTCACTAAATGAGCTTATTAACCACGAACAAAGGCTAGAACATACAATATTAAGTGTGTATATCAATTTTAAACACACCTTAACTCGTATTTCTTTGAGAATCGTCCAAAATGAAGCAACCCTCCACGAAGAACACTAACCTTTTAAAGCTTATAATTCGAGCTTGGAGCTTGTATAACCCACGAAATTGATACAACCTAGCCTCTTTGATGTGTAGAACAAGTAGAGAACAAGATTAACCAACAAATAAGCCCAATTTTTTTTTGAGCCGTGGGTTTTTTTTTCACAATATAAGCCACGAATTTGAGCTTGTTTTACCACACGAATCAACCACGAATCCACCCTTTGCTCTGATGCCAATTGTAGGATCCCGTAACACTTCACTTCATATAATCAAACTCGAAATCGGAACTAGAAATGGAGAAAGAGAGTGAGTTGTTTAGAGAGAGAAAAGTGAGAGAGTGAGAGAGAATGGGAAAAGATATATTGTTGGAAAAATGAAACAACTAACTTTTTCAAGTGGAAAAGTTCCTTATATACCCCGACACTTAAAAGTAACGCGCGAGATATTTAGCTAGGACTCGGGCTCGGGTTTTGCTTGGGATTAAACCCGAAACATATACAATATTAGATTCCTATCGAGCCAGATTCCCGATATTATTCTTATTACAACGTTAACTAATTAAAGACCGAAGCTCCATCGTAGAGTGACCGAACTTCCTTGTTCGACTCAATAAATTGAGGCTAACAATACCCCTTTCATCCTTTTTATTCTTGAAAACCCATTTAGTGCCTATAGCCCTTTTTCCATTTGGTAAATCCACTAAAGTCCAAACTTCTTGTAACTTGAATTGTAGAAGCTCTTCTTGCATAGCCTCTATCCAGCTTGGATCCTTCAATGCATGAATTACCTTTTTAGGTTCTTCTTGTGATAAAAAGCAAGCAAACAAGCAGTTTTAAAGGTCTTTATGGTTTGTTCTTTGTTGAATAGTACTAACAAACCCATGTTCCTTTAAATTCTTTGACATATTTCTTGTTTGTGTAGCTGATTGCAAATCTCTAATCACTTGATCAAGAGGATGATCTTTATGAATTCTTGTAGTTGGAATAGGACTGACTTGGATTGTTGTATCCAAATTGTTCATGTCAGTCACTACACCACCATATCAATCAATCCTCTTGTGTCTGTCAAACATGCTTTTATCTCCAAAAGCAGACATATTTAGATCAAAAGGAAGTTCAATGCTTGTTTTTCCACCAACAGCATTAATTTCATTTATGCTAGCAGCATTAACATTGTTAGTGATGTGAATATTATCTTCCTTCTCTTGATCATTACATTCACTATCTTTTCTTGGATCTTTGATCGGTGCCAAACTACACCTTAAAATATATATAATATATAATAAAATATAAAATATATATAGTTAGGCTAGTCTAAAAGCAGAATCAATAAAACCGAGAAGTAGTATAGAATTTTCCCGGGTCGTTTATCCCCAACGAGGCTGGACTGGAAAATCGATACAGTCGGAAGATTGGAGTTTGAATGAGAAAAATGATTTGAGAGTGTGGAAAGGTAGATTAGACAATAACAAATAAAAACGTTTAAGAAAATCCTAAAAAATATGAAATTAAGCTAAAAAACGAGAGTACGGGCCCCGAACAAAGGGGGAAAAACCTAAAATCTTTAAAATTAACCCTACGAAGAAATTTTCACTTCTAAACTACTCTACGGGACAAATAACGAAGAATGAAAAAGACTAGACTGAAAACGGAGTTCGTTTGACCCAAAAACGAGTCAAGACAAAATCCGCACCCGACCCCGTTCTTTAAGAATAAAAAAGTTATAAAATTGACCATACGAAAATTTTTATATTTTTCCTACAAACTAGATGACTAAATAAAATTTTCTAAAAAAGAAAAATATTTTTTTGATAATTTTTGTATTTTTTATGAATTTTTAAAACTTTTAACTAAATTAAATTATAAAAAATACTAAACTACGTTGAAAAATTCTGAAAATTTTACTAAAAATACTTTACACTATAATAATCCTACGAAAATATGAACACAAATTGGCTTACAAAATATAGCCCGAAATAGCTATAACAGCTTATTGGCTTATAAGGCCAAAATGTCTATAAGTACCACAGCCCTTGGGACTATAACGAAAAAGTCCCAAGGGCGCAGCGGTATGTGTGTGTACAAAAGAGAGGTGTACGAGGGTTGAGACCCGGAATCAAGGTATTCGGTCTTGCTCACCCCGGGGTCACCCCTTGTCCTCCTTTTTTTTTCGGGAAAACTTTGTGTAGCAAAGTTGTTAAGCTCGTGGGGGCTTAACTACTTTCTCAAACTAAATGTTTTTATGAAATAAGCTATGAATACGCTTAAAAACAGTCTTATAAAATCGGACAGAATGCAAAAATGAGCTTAAGGCTTGAAAAAAGGCTAAGTCATTTGGCTTTTGAGGACAAATAAGCTAAGTCTGGGATGAAATAAGCAAAAGGGGGCCTAACTAACCTAGATAAACTCTAAAAAGCTAAAAAGCTAAAACTAAATAAGCTTAAATAGCTAAAAATGACAGAAGCTAAATGATTGCTTAAAAAACAAAAATGCTTAAGCTACTAACTCAAATAAGCAAGGCAAAGGGCAAATAAGCAAAACAACTAAACATACTATCAAAATAAGCTGCTAGGAGCACAAGTGAGCTTATGAAATAAGCTGAATAAGCCTGAATGAAAAATAAGCAGTCCCTACACTATGACTAGGCAAAACAGTCAAAGGGCAACTTGGGGCTTAAAAATAAGCTAGTTCAAGGGCTTCCTAAGGACTGAAATTAAGGTAGCTTATCAAAGAGCTTATGGGCTCTCAAAATAAGCTAAATCCTATGGCTTGAGTTCACTAGGAATCTAGAAAGGAGGGCTTAAAAGACACCCCTTTGCACCAGGGGAAAACTTGCTAAAGACAAGGGCTTATTTGACAGCTTTTTAAAAGCTGTCAAATAAGCTCAAAACAAAAAAATAAGTTAAAACAGCTTAAGTATTCTAGGACATGAGCTTGTGCACCAAATTTAAGAATCCAAAACACATTTAATCCTGCTGATTTTTAATAGTGAAATGGCTTTTAGTAAAAATATGACACTTAAAAACCTTGGTGTTTTGACTTAAACAAGTCAATGAACCAAGGGTTTTTAACAGCTTGTTTGACACACTAAAACACTCTTTTTTGAAACCTTAACTAAAAATTGCAAGAGCTTATGATATAAGCTCTTGTAGCTTTTTTTAAAAGTCACAGTTTTAAAAGCTAACTAGAAAAACCTTGAAAAACATTTTTGAACTTAAAAAACTTTTAAAACAGACTCAAATGAGCTTAGAAACTTAGGCTAAAACTAACTTTGTGACCAAAACCCATACAAAACATTTTTGACCCGTTTTAAGTGTTGACCCAAACACCCCTTTAATTTCTAAAAGTGATTAAGAAAACTATAAAAGCTAAGGTTTAACTGAAATTTTTGAAACACTAACACTACTTAAGCACTTTTAGACAATAACAAGATAAATAGGTAAACAAATAAGCACTTAAAAATGAGAATAAGCTAGGGCAGAATAAGCACTTTCTTGACAGTTTTAAGCAAAATTGCATAAAAATGAAATGAAATGACTAGAAAGCAAGCTTTAAGCACTAATAAACATCAATAAGCACACAAGAACAGAAATAAGCTAAAAATAAGCTAAATAAGCTACTTGCTACAGTAATTTTAAGCTTAAAACTTACAAGGTCCAAATGTCAAGGTCTTAAAACTAATCCTAACACCCTAAGTCCTTTGATTCTGAATGTATTTAAACCCAAGGCTCTTCCAGGTTTAGCCTTCTTCATAGCTTATCAATGACAACAAAATAGCTTTTTGACAGAATTTTGATGGAACTTAAACAACTTTTCATTAGCTTTTAAATAGAGCACAAAGAACTTGCATTAAGCTGTAAATAAGCTGAAAGACAAATAAAAATGACTTAATTTAAATATAGATAAAGACTTCTACACTACTTTTTAAAATCGGCTCACATAGCCTCCTATTTATACTAAATCCTAAACCTTCAATCTTGCAAAGTGTTTTTCTTCTGTGAGAGACTCCAAAGTCTTAATCCCAGCCATCCATGGTCCTTGTGCTTCTTTTAAAATGATCACAGCCATTGATTTTACTTCGTTTTTGGTGAGATTGCCACCATGGCAATCTGTCTTGGGTGAGGTGGTAGTGGAGGGGGAAAAGGCTTAAAATCCATGGGTTTAGTTATGGTTGCAGGGTAAAAGGAAGGGAGTGAACCCGTGAGTTGGTTGGGAATTGAAAAGGGCGGGAAAAAAGTTTATAAAGGTTGGGGGTGACAGGGCACAAGTTTATGGGAGTTGCCACTTTTGGTCCCTCATGGATATATGGGTGTTTGCAGTTTTCGTCCTTGGTTAATGCAAGTTAGGGGACTTGGCAGTTTAAGTCCCCAAGGGTTATAATACCACTTTCACCACTCGTCCTTGTCTTTATAGCTTTATGGCTTTGGCAGAATTGCCCCTTGGGGTATAACTTTTCCGTGTTGCTAGTTCTAGCCCTTAGTCTCAGTTTTCTCTTTTTCTTCTTTAAATATAAGTTTAGGGATTAACAAGTTTAGTCCCTAAACTTGCTTTTCTTGACTTTTGGCTTTGGGGTTGACTTGGGTTGACTTTCTGTTGACTTTTTCGGGCTTGGGCTTGGACTTTGACTTTGTCTTTTCCTGCTTTTCCATTCCGAGTCCGATTTTGTCGTTTTGGCTTCGTTTTTCGTCCTTTTCTTAAATATCCGTTCCTGCACAATACAATTAGCAAAACAAGCATATATTTGGCATTTTAAGTCCGTTTTTGGTTATTTTAGCTCGTTTTTAAAGGTAAAAGGTATGTGTAATTAAACACATACCAAAATCCCCCATACTAAGGTATTGCCGTGTCCTCACGCAATGTTATGAAGTAAACAATTACGAAAACTAAGAATCTCAATCCCCCTCGACTAATAACTTTGAAAAGTAGCTAAGTGTTCGTCAAGGGAAACTAAAGAATCAAAAGCTTCGACAAGTCCCGTTTTCACCATTTTTTGTCTATACACTAACTACCCCTAATATTTTTGGATTTTCCTTTTCTTTTCTCGACTTCCTGTTTGACTTCCTTTATTATATCAACATTGGGATCATAGAATGAGAAACGCCCATAGAATAATCTACGGATGTCCTGACGGATAAATTCATCGTCCCCGATTTTTCACTAGCTCCCCCCCCCCCCGCTCCAAACCAAGCAATTAAACAAGATCATGTCAATATAAGTCTAAATGCTAAGCACTCATACTTATGACTTGTGAACTTTTAACTCCCAACATGAGTATATGATTTAAATGTGTGTACTCATTTCAACTCAACCATAGATCAACTTATTTCCATAGTCGTGATTCAAGATGAATCATGACTCAAAGCAACAACTTATTAGGACCTTGTAACTTGATTTTAAAGAACGAGATTTTAACTGTAGAACTTTTTGCAACATCTTCATCATTATAATCATAAGTTCTTAAAGCTAGGAATGCGTTGCTTAGTTTGAACACCTACCTAGGCCTCGCTCCCTAGTAGGATATCACAACCAACGACCGGTGTTCTTAGTTTGAAAACCCACCCCGTTGCTAGCGTAGTGGGAAATCACATCAACACCTTCTTCCTATTATGGCTAAGGATAAGTGTCTTAGTTTGAACCCTCACCTAGACCTCGCTTCCTGGTGAGATATCACAACACACCAAATCCTTAGAAGTAAAGATGTCTTAGTTTGAACCCCCACCTCGTGGTTAGCGGAGTGGGATATCACGACACATCTTTTACTTGCTCCATATAATCAAATGTATGCTTCATTGGCATAATTTCAATATTCATGCATTTTTGCATTCATACTTCATTCATGCTTCTTTGGCATTTTAACTTTCGAATTATTAAGAACAGAAAAATCTTGCTTTTAAAGAATCAAGTTACAAATTTGAAGCTTTTTCTAAAAACATTGATTGACTTAGTTGAATTGAATTGAGCACGTATGATTAGGTGGATTAGAAGCTAATGGGAGAAAAAGCCACAAGTTACTCATATAAGTTTTAGAAGAATCTTGCTTAGCACATAAACTTATATTTAACTCTATCACTTCTTGTTCTTCACCTTATTAAAATTCGAAGCAATCGAATTTGTGAAAGCTTAGCCTACAAGCGGTAAGTTGAGGAACTAGCTAGGGCTCAACACGCCCGATCGAGTCAAAAATTATTCTCATTCTACCCATTAGGAAAGTCAAAACTGTGACAAAACACTTATTTTATTTTTGAAAAATTTTAAATTTTTTCAATTTTTTTGGTATTTTTGCAAAAATTTGGTGGTAAAAACGGGATTGCGTGATAACAACGACTGCAGGCAAAAATCAAATCGAAGATCCCCCCCATACTAGAACTAAACATCGTCCTCGATGTTTCAAAGGGGTTCCTACGCAAATCTAAGGCCGTTTATGAAGTGTGCCAAAAGATAAAACGTTAGTCGATTAGATTTGGATACTGGATTCCCAAAATGAAGCTGAGGATGTGAAACTCATGTGGATACTGCGAGCACGAGAGTCTTCACAATCCAGGAAATCCTGGACATACAACACAAAGCACACAAAACATGGACAAAACACGGGTAATGGAAAATGTAAGCCTCCTCACACAAAAACACTTATTTATTACTACTACTGATAAGCATGGGGTGCCTCCCACGAAGCGCTTGTTTAAGGTCCCGACGCTTGACCCGTCCCCCGAATTTATTGGTCCATGGGGAACGTCTGGAGATCCGGGACAACCTCGGTTGGTACGTCCCCTCCAAAGTAGTGTTTCAAACGATGACCATTCACTTTGAAATTTGGCCCGGAGTTTTGATCGTTTTGAGATAACTCGACAGGTGCCATACTGGAAACCCAACTTGGGTTTAAGTGAATGGTCCACTACCAGCGGGTCGTAAGTTGCCCCCAATGAGAAAAATTTTAATCTCGAGTTAAAGAGTGAGGACTCGATCGCCGACGTTGAAACACGCGGTTTTTAATTTTTGAGTCATGATTCTCTTTGTTTTCTCTTTATAGATCAAGAGTTTTCATAAGGCATGATCACGAAGTTCATTAGTTCATTGACGTCGAACTTTTCTGTGATCACCTGCTGTTTTGATATCAAAAGTGGTATGCTTGAGGGACCAATAAGCTTGGTGCTCGAGCTCGATCGGAAGATGACATTCCTTCCCGTACACTAAACTTATTTGGAGTACAACCGAATGGTGTTTTGTAAGCCTGTGCGGAAATGCCAAAAGTGCATCATCTAATTAATTCCGACAAGAGGCACGATTTTCGCCCCGTTCTTTCCAGATCCTTTTCAAACCCACTGATGGATACCTCAACTTGTCCACTTGTTTGTTGGATGATAAGCGGTTAGAGAGACGATGAGTAACTACGTATTTAAGCATGACCTCGTAAATGGTCATTGCATAAATGGGTTCCGCGATCACTTATGATGCACGGGGGCACCAAATCTAGAGAGATAATTTAAGAAATTTACAAAACACTCGGGCTCATTGGTGGGGGAGCGCTTTTGCTTCAACCCATTTTGATAAATAATCAACGGCCACGAGTATATATTTGTTCCCTCTTGAAGACGGGAATGGCCCCATAAAATCAATGCCCCACATGTCAAAGATTTCGCAAACTTGGATAGAGTTTTGTGGCATCTCATCACGTTGCGAAATTTTGCCTTGACGTTGACAAATGTCACATCGGGTGACAAAGTCGTGGGCATCCTTGTAGATCGTGGGCCAATAGAAACCTGAATCGAAGATCTTTTTAGCGGTGTAATTGGCACCGTAGTGTCCCCCAGTGGGTCCACTGTGGCAAGCTTTAAGAATGTCGAAAGCTTCTTGCCCTGAAACACAACGCCTAATTACCTGGTCAGCACAGATCTTGAATAGAAAGGGGTCGTCCCAAAAGTAGTGTTTGACGTCTTTGAAAAACTTTCTTTTCTGCTGAGACGACATTCCTTTGATCACAAAATTCCCCGCATGGTAGTTTGCAAAATCGGCAAACCACGGGGCATTATCATCACCACGAAAGGTAACCATCCCAAGTGTCTCGAGAGGAAATGTTTCCGTAATTTCCTTTTTCTCGAGTTCACTTTGATGGGGATTTTCAAGTCTGGAAAGGTGGTCTGCGGCTTGATTTTCTGCTCCTTTTTTATCACGGATAACGACATCAAATTCTTGGAGCAGCAAAATCCACCGGAGCAATCTTGGCTTAGCATCTTGCTTAGCAAGCAAGTACTTGAGAGCCGAATGGTCCGTATACACTATGCTTTTGGACAAGACAAGATATGGCCGGAATTTCTCGAAAGCATACACTACGGCAAGTAATTCTTTTTCCGTTGTAGTGTAATGTGCTTGAGCCTCGGTCATAGTTTTGCTTGCATAGTGTATCGGCTGGAAGTGCTTGGTCTTACGTTGCCCTAGGACTGCCCCAACAGCAAAATCACTTGCATCACACATGATTTCAAAGGGCAAGTCCCAATCGGGAGCAACTAGAATTGGAGCCTGGGTTAACTTCATCTTAAGGGTTTCAAATGCTTCGATGCATTCCTTCGAGAAGATAAACGGAGTTTCTTTTTCAAGGAGGTGGGTCATAGGCCGGGCGATTTTGGAAAAATCCTGAATAAATCGTCGGTAGAATCCGGCGTGACCGAGAAAACTGCGAATACCCTTCACGGTAGTGGGATGAGGCAATTTTGCAATGACATCAACTTTTGTTGCCTTATCAACCGCAATCCCGGACTTAGGAATCTTATGGCCAAGGACTATGCTTCCTGACCATAAAGTGGACTTTTCCCCAATTTAGCCACATAGATGGTATCTTACACCTATTGGGCATTTTGTCTAAATTGGAAAGGCAGAGGAGAAAGAATCACCGAAAACCGAGAAGTTCATCATGAAGACTTCCATCGGTTTTTTCTATCATATCGTGAAGATTGCAAAAACCATACAACCTTAGGAAGTACCCCGGTGCATAAACTATAACCCAAAAGGCATGCGACGATAGGCAAATGTCCCGTAAGGGCAGGTGAAGGTAGTCTTTTCTTGATCAAGTGGGTCAATCGGGATCTGAAAGTAGCCGGAGAATCCGTCCAAAAAGCAATAGTACTCATTTCGGTTATCCTTTCAAGCATTGATCCATAAAGGCAACGGAAAATGGTCTTTACGAGTTGCATCATTGAGTTTTCGGTAGTCGATGCAAACTCGCCATCCCATAACCAACCTAGTGGGTATTAATTCATTTTCTTCATTTTTTACCACGGTTATGCCTCCCTTCTTAGGGACACAATGAACCGGGCTTACCCAGGGACTGTCAGAGATAGGATAAATTAACCCGGCATCAAGAAGTTTGATAACTTCTTGCTTAATAACCTCATGGATTTTGGGGTTAACCCTTCTCTGATGCTTGATAAGGGTTTTGGCATTTTTCCTCCATCAATATCTTCTTGGGTCCTACCTTTACCACTACCATCCCATACCTGACCAACTGCAAAAAAAAGTGGTCTATACCCTTAATGGTAGGAAAATTCTTCCAATAGTATGGCATGTTTATGTTGACTATAAGAACCTTGATCCAGGGCGGTTTTATCCTCATCTTTCAAGTTTTTAGGATTATGACGGGTAATTTGTCATCACCCTCCAAAAACGCATACTCAAGATGGGATGGTAAGTCTTTGAGTTCAAGGTCGGGAGGATCTTCACATGAAGATTTAATCTTTTCAGGCACATTAATTACACTAACTAGGTGGACAGAGGGAGATTTGGGCAATATTGATACACACATTACAATTCCTCAAGGTAAAAACGTTTCTCCTCAGTATATTAGATTGCCGTCAACACCTGGTGGTATTGATCATCATGTTCAAGAAATCATCGATTCTCTTTCCTTAGCAAATTCACTTCCTCGAAGGGAGTGAATGTTGGAGGCGACGAATCGTTCATAAGGTACGAAGTAGAATGGATTGCCACTTTCAGAAATTTCAAGTTCTTCTTGACATATTCTTCACAAAGCACTGTCTATACATCGACTCGGCTAACCGATTCAATGATATTGTAGGTGAAAGGTCTTGTATCACCATCTTGATGGGTCACGGATTGGTCATCATGTCTAAGGTCATTTGTTCAACGTTGAACGTCGATCAATGGCACGTGACGTCCTCAAGAAGGTCTTCCTAAGATTAGGGGAACGAGTATCGGCAACGTAATCAACGACCACCCAAAATCGGCAAGAAAGAAGTAACGTTCCAACTATTCACGAAAACATACTCCCGGCGATGCCGGTTGGAGTTGATATCGTTCCCGGTCGGCAAGTTCAAGTATCATTCGGGTTTTTGGGCAAGTGGGTGTCTTAGTTCTTTCCCACAAATGGAGAGAGGCATTAGGTTGTTGCTTTGCACGAGATCGGCCAAGCTAAAGCTTTATTCATCTCCGAAAAATCACACGGTATAAGAAATCTACCAGGGTCTCCAAGTTTCTCGGGAAACTTTTTAGGATAACCGCCGAGCAATTTTCGTTTACCGGTGTTTTTGTCAACTCAATTTTCTTATCTTTATCATTGAGGAGCTTTCTAAACATTGGTGCAAATTTGGGCATGTGTAGGAGAGCGTCCGCAAAGCTTAGCTCAAATTGGAGATTCCAAAAAATCTCCATAAATTTTGAAGCAAGAAGATCATCTTTTTCACAGGTGCTTTTATTTGTTGGCCCTTGAAGGATTAGGACAATGTTGGTTTTTAGTCTTTGAAGCACAACGGATCACCATTTGGTCATTGTTTGTACCACTCGGAGGTTGGATGTTTTCGGTGCTTGGTTGCACCGTATCCTTTGTCACCTCGGGTTCATTTTCCATCTCTTTAGGAAGAGAAGAAATTTGAGGTCCATTATAGGAAACACCGCTTCGGGTAGTGATGCTTTCACAGCACCTTTCTTTTTTTTTTTTTATATTTTTTCTTTTTTTTTTCTTTTTTTTTATTTTATTTATTTTTTTTTTTTTTTTTTTTTTTTTTTTTTTTTTTTTATCTTTTTTTTTTTTTTTTTTTTTTTTTTTTTTTTTTTTTTTTTTTTTTTTTTTTTTTTTTCTTTTTTTTTTCATTTTTTTTTTTATTTTTTTTTTCTTTTCTTTATTTTTTTTTTTTTTTTTTTTTTTTTTTTTTTTTATTTTTTTTTTTTTTTTTTTTTTTTTTTTTTTTTTTTTTTCTTTTTTTTTTTTTTTTTTTTTTCTAAATTTTTCTTTTTTTTTAATTTTTTTTTTTATTTTTTTTCTTTTTTGTTTTTTTTTTTCTTTTTTTTTTTTTTTTTTTTTTTTTTTTTTTTTTTTTTTTTTTATTTTTTTTTAGTTTCTTTTTTTTTTTTTTTTTTTCTTTTTTTTTTTCTTTTTTTTTTTTTGGGTTAGCAATGGTTGTTGATTGAAGAGAAACCCGAGCTGAAGTTAAGAAGCGGTTTTATATTCATGAATTTGGTAATCAGGTCAGTTATATTTGCATTTGATTTTGCATATTTGCATACGCGTATTAGTTTGTCGTAGTTAATCAAAATAGACTTAGACACACCTGGTGCTGGAGGAACTGGCGCCGGGAGTTGGTAAGGTGGAGCTTGAAAAGTCAGGGGTTGATTAATCTGGGGTTGGTAAACTTGTCCTTGAATGAAATTATTCCGATTTTGGTTAAAATGTTCCCACAATTTTGGTTGAAATTGATCCCCCCCGATTTTGGTTTGTTTTGATGGTTTTGCATAGGAGGAAAACCGGGGTCAAAATTTGGTTTGCACACATCTGAGTGTCGGTAACTGGCATTCCCTTGGTTGTAGTCAAATGCGGCGGCTTGTGTTGTACTCTTGAATAATTGTACACGATAAACGTTGCCATCGGTGGTCTGGACAATTTTGGTTAGAATGAACCACCCCCGCAAAGTTACACATTCTTGCTCGGACCTCTTTACGGGAAGGAGATGGGTTTGGTTTTTCTTATCGGAGAATTAATGCTCTAACCATATCTTTCAGCCTCAGCAAAACATCGGTGAAACTGCTGGGGTAGGAGCGCTCGTACTATCTTGGAAACAATGGCCTTGCTTAGTGATTGACGACTTTGGACTTGCTCTCGATGATTTTTTTAGGATTCTCGAGGCATTTTTATCCAGAAAGTTACCAACCCCGCAGCGGAGTTCAATGAATCTTGATTCATTCGAAATTTAGGGCATTATAGATGGTATCGATTTGATGCATTCTAACAAACCATGATGCCGGGCCATCCCCTAAGAGATCATTGGAATGGTCCCATGCCTCGTAAACGGTATTCATCAAATTTTCTGTTGAAATCTTGTGATTTCATTTGTAGATATGTTGTTTTAGAGGGAGGGAAGAATTTGATTAATGAATTTGAAACTAGATCATACCATGATAAGAATCGATCGGGGGGTTCTTTTTGAAGCCAATTTGGGCGGCCCCCTCGGAGGGAAAATGGGATAAAGCATAAGCTTACCGACGTACTCGGGGACGTTCGGGAATTCATCGTAGAAGTGATCTTGTTGTAAAATATAGGATGTGAGCATGTGGGTTCTTCTTAATCATGTCCAAAAAATTGCTTGTTTTCGGAAAAGATGAAGTAGGACCATGCTTGATCTCAAAGTTGTTCGATAGGGATTTCGGGAACTACGATCGCTTCTCGGTAACCCTCAGTGGGTGCTTCGAGTAATTGCGCCATAAGTACGATTATCGGCCTCGTATTTATGGGAGATTGAACGTTTCTTGATTGTTATTTGGTTTCCTTAAGATTGGGTGATTCAATAGAAGTTTGTCGGACTTGTTGTTGTCGACGTTTACGGGCTTGAGAACGAGTGCGCATGTACAAAATATAAATATAAAAAGAAAATTTACACTAATTTTTTTTTGGTTTTTTCAATGATTTATTCATAATGTATTTTAACGGACAATGAGGTAGGACAACTTCAACCGAATAATCTACTTACTTCACCGTAGCTCTCAAAAAGATTAAACCAAGGTGAGCGGAGGTGTAGAATAGAGTGAAGCTTATTTCTCTTTTCGGGTCGTTAGTTCCTTGGAACTACCTCCTTATACCCACTTTTTAGTTTGTTAATCAAATCGAGGTGAGCCGTACGTCGTAAGAGTCACAAAATGGCAAGTTTTTAAATCTTTTGTTCGATTTGGGAACCAACAAGTTCACCGGAATTTATTAATACGTTAATCTTAGGTGATAAGTATTATATAATTGATGATTTTTATTTCTTGATAAAGACCAATGTTTATCATTTTGGGTTTGTATTGTTTTTATAAATATTTTACTAAAAAGAAATGAAAATTATTTTTGTTTTTTATAAAAATAAAAAGAGATATTTACAAATTCAACACATTTTGTCATACGTAACGAAATTCATTTCACAGCCTCCCGGCACACGGCGCTAATATATTGATTCGTTCAATAATATATAATTTTTATATAATATAAGCAAACACTCAACCAATTACCTTTAACCAAGGATTGGTCAAGAGTTCCCTAATTAAAATATATATGTAACCGGAAGTATGATTCCCGGGTCGTTATGTCCCAACGAGGTGTGCAATTTGAAAATCGAATGACGGATTTAGTGATTGTTGTTTGACATTGGACAAGGTTTGTTTGGTTTTCTATATCTACCAGTTTAAATATGCCAAAAACGATTAAAATAGAACCTTAAAAACGAAAGCTATATAAACTTAAACCTAACGGTGCACAAAAACGAGGGTCAAAACTAAATTTTGCAATTTTAACTCTAGATTAATTTCTTAACTAAAAATAGATTCTACTTTGACTAAAACAAAGTTTAAAAAAACTAGATCGAAAACGGAGTTAGTTAAGACCAAAAAAACGGGGTTTGAATCCCGTTCTTTAGAAAATGAATTTTTGAGAAAATGACCCTATGAAAAATTTAACAATTTTCCTAGAAACTATAAGAAAAAAGAAAATTTTTTTAAAAATAAAAGTTTAATATTTTTTTCTGCTTTTATTTTTTTTTTTATGTTTTTTTAAAGTTTTTTAAGCAAATAAATGTTATATAACTAATACTGACGTTTATAAAAAATTCTAGAAAAATTACACATAATAGCTAAAAGGTTAAGTGTTCTTGATAAAATATAAAAAGTTACTCAGCTTAATCATCTAAGCTGTGAATTAGCTCAACAGCTTATTACACCAAATGGGGCCAACAAGCCCTTATATAATAAATCCAACAACACTACCGGATGAGCTATTGTGCACAGCGGTAGTGGGTGTGGGTTTTAGATGGGTATGTGGCTTTGTTGAGGTCGGGGTTCAGAGCCCTAGCTCCCCCACCCCTGACTTCCAAGCTTCCCCTTTTATTTTATTTTTCAATTTTGTTTTTTTTACAAACTTAAAAACGGACTTATAAATAAGCAATTTTCTTAACCTACAAGTTTTTCCAAATGCTTATGGAATAGCAGAAACAAGCACTTAAAACAGACGATGGCTTATGAAGCTAAATGGCTTATTTTTTTCTTTTTTTGGTTATGTTAAGATACTTGAGTGAAATAAGCTCGATACTAAGCTAGCTAATCACAATAAGCAAATGCAGATGACAAATAAGCAAGTTTGAATGAGCAATAAGCTTAGAAAAGCTTATTCACCTACTGACATAGAACTAGATACAAAACAGACAAAGGGGCACCTTGAGGCTTATTTTTAAGCACTCAAAAGGGGGTGTCTAGCTTAAAAGCTTGCAGAGGGTTATTAAAGTTTAGTTATGATTATTCCTAAAAGTGCAAAAAGATTAAAGATTTAGTCATAAATAAGCCAAGAAAAAGGTGTGCCAATTGGCTGTTTTGCACCAGGGCAAACTAAGCCAAACAGCCCTTAAAGACACTTTAGGCTTATAAATAAGCCCTAAGACAGACCCTTAAGCACTTATAAGCTATAAAAAGGAAAAGAGGACATAAAAGACTTTAAGAAAGAGTAATTTAAACTTATTTTGAACAACTAATGAGCTAAAAAAATTAACTTGAAATCAGCAGTACTAACTTTTGAGTTAGTACTGCCAAAAGGACTTTAAGCTGAAAAAGCTTTAATAAGCCAACTTTGTGGACAAAAATAAGCTTAGGTAAGCTAATCTATCCTAATAAGCAGATATCAATACAAAATAAGCAATTAGATCAACTTAAACCCTTAAATGAGCAAATGAGCTTATTAGCTCATTTCTGCCAACCAAACAGCCCTTGGGTAGCTTTTTGGGATAAAAATAGCTGGCAAATGTATCTAGACAAAAAAAAGCAAAAACAGATGAGTATTAGCTTATAGACTAATTAATCAAGCTCAAGATGCATTTGAAACTTGGATAAGCCATAATAAGCTAATGAAAGCTCAAATTCATATTTTTAACTACTTATTGCCAGATTTTTGGTATGTCTTAATACAATGCAGCCTATTCTTACTCTTACTCTATGCATAAAAACTCTTAAAATGAACATGTAAATGAGGACAAAAGACCACTTAAGCCAAATATAAAAAATAAGCTATTCTACAAAAGGAAATAACCTCAGATTCACAACATGGCTATTTTAAACTTAGTTTTTGAGATTTAATGAATAAAAACTTGATTAAACTACTTATTAGACTATAATTAAGCTAAATGAAATTGACTAAATGACCCAACTCATGACAATACCCAGTTTGACCCATTTTCACCCTTATCCCAAACACCCCTTAAGAAACTGGATTGGTCTTTTTAAGGTTGATTTGGGATATTTAAGCCAAGGGTCTCAAAGACAAAAGCTTGTACATGAATAATAAGCATCCATAAGCATAATGAAAAAGAAAATAAGCAAAATTAAGCTAAAAATATAGCAAATTGCAGTTAAATAAGCGTAAATCAAAGAAAAGAGACTTTCAAAAGCCTTAGCTCTAAAACAAGGCTATCAATGTATTAGAGGCTTAATCAACAACAAAGCTCTAGCTTGTGTTTAACAAGCTAGTGAGTCCATAAGCCCATCCATATCCGGCTTATCATCCAAATTATAAGCTGTGGTAATTTTGGGAGGTTTTTCTTGATTTTTGTATTTTCTACTTAACTTTTTAGTTTACTCAATGAAGAAAGCTTATAAATAAGCTATACTAAGAGCTTTTTGAACTCACTTTAACACAATTTAACAACTTAACACTTGGAATTTAAAGATTGAAATTTAACTTAAATACCTCAAATTTTCATTAAACTTTAAAATTAATACAATGCTGAAAGAAAAAGTTTAATAAGCTGAAAATAAGTAAAAATGACTTAATGAAAATTACAATTAACTAAGATTAAGCTAAGATGCCCTTTAGGCTTACAAAAGTGTCCTATTTATAGCCGAATTCTTCATCTTGGTCTTGCAGCTGTGCTTTCTTTGTGAGAGACTTCAAAGGTGTTTTTGTTGTGTGAGAGTTTTCCAAAAGCTAATCTCAGCCATCCAAATCAACTTGTGCTTCTTTTGAGTCATCTAAGCCATCGAAATTTGCTTAATTATTGAAAATGGTGAGGATTGCCAGCATGTCATGGTGGAAAGAGGTTTAGTGGAGGTGAGGGGAGTGGTTTGTCCATGGTGTTGATGGGGTTGCAGGGTAAAAGAGATGGGAGGAAACCCGTGAGTGGTAATGGGGTTTAGAGCTTTTGGCGGGAAATGTTGTTTTAAGGTTAACAGGGTAAGGTTTGGGTAAGTTGGCAAATTTGGTCCCCCGAAGTATATTGTGTTTTTGCAAAATTCGTCCCTGTGGTGTTATGAGTTTGGGGGTTTGGCAGGAATGCCCCCTCAACTCATATAAGTGAATGACATAGGAGGTCCTTGTGTTAATACCACTTTAGGGGTTTGACAGATTTAACCCCTAAAGTTGTATTTTACTGAAATTACAAATTCAGTCCTTGTCCTTTTATCTTAGTAATATAACTTTGGGATTTAGCAATTTCAGTCCCTCCAGTTATATTTTTTTCTGATCTAGCTTCTCGGAGTTGACTTGACTTTGTCGGGGTTGACTTTGACTGTTTGACTTTTTTGTTGACTTTTTGTAGGTGCGCAAATGTTATCGATTGTCGAGAGACATGTCGGAGAAGATTCTTTTTGTATTTTTGAAATTTTTTGATTTTGTATTTTGTTTTTCTAGGTTTTATATTTTTATATTTTGTTTTTCTTGGTTTTATATTTTTGTATTTTGTTTTTCTGATAAAATATATACAAAGAATTACCGAGATTTTGCAAGACGTTCAAGTTCTTTAGGAGATAAACTGCGCATACCAAGGCGACGAACCAGATAGTTGAATCGGTCTACTGGAAGAGCTTTGGTGAAGAGGTCGGCCAGTTGGTAATCCGTCTTGACAAAATACAGTTCAATCGTACCCATTTCCACGTGTTCCTTTATGAAATGGTAGCGGACAGCGATGTGTTTTGTTCTTGAGTGTTGGACCGGGTTGCAGGATATGGCTATGGCTGATTTCGAATCACAGTAGATTGGAATCTTGTTGAAGTGAAAGCCATAGTCCGTTAACTGTGTCCGCATCCAAAGGACTTGGGCACAGCAAACGGATAGAGACACATATTCTGCTTCCGCGGTAGACAGCGCAGTACAGTCTTGTTTCTTTGAGGACCAGCTAACCAACTTTTCGCCTAAGAATTGAGCTCCACCGGAAGTACTCTTGAAGGTGTCTTTACATCCCGCATAGTCAGCATCTGAAAATCCGGTTAGTTCAATACCAGAATCCTTCGTATACCAAAGACCCGTATTAACGGTTCCCCGGAGATAACGAAAGATCCTTTTAACCTCCTTGAGGTGCTTCTCGGTTGGCTTAGCCTGGTACCGAGCACATAAACAAGTAGCATGTACAATGTCCGGTCTACTAGACGTAAGATACATTAGGGCACCAATCATGCTACGATATTTTGTTGCATCGACTGGAGACCCATTTTGATCAAGGTCAAGCTTGTCTTTGATCTCCATTGGAGTACCAACGGGATCACAAGATTCCATTCCATATTTTTTAAGGATTTCTAGCACGTAGTTGGACTGGTTTATAAAGATGCCACGGGGGGATTGGTTAACTTGTAAACCAAGGAAAAACGTCATTTCCCCCATCATCGACATTTCGAAGCGGCTTTTCATGAGGTCAGAAAATAGTTGGGTATACCTAGGGTGTGTAGAACCAAAGATAATATCATCAACATAGACCTGTACCACTAAGATGTCATCGTCGAAGCGTCTTATAAACAACGTTGGATCAATTGTGCCTTTGAAGAAGTGATTCTGTAGGAGAAACGTTGACAATTCATCGTACCATGCCCTTGGTGCTTGCTTTAACCCATATAGTGCCTTCTTTAACTTGAAGACCGGAAGAGTGTGCAAGAGCCGGAAGCCAAAGTCAGAAAAGTCAATGTCAAAAAGTCAAAGTCAACACTAGACGACAAAAACTCCAAAGTTACCAAACAATCCCTCAAGTTTTCAAAAGTTACAAATGGTCCCTATGACTAAATGGGCCTTCTTTCCTTACTACTATACCCAAAAATAACAAAATCCCATGTCCAAACCCATTAAAACCTTACCCGGCCCATTACCCTAGCCCATTTCTATTTACAATAAGTCCAGGGACTGTTCCTGCCAAAAAAAAAATCAAATTAACATTACACTTCTACAAAACAAAGACAAGGACTAGTTATGCAATTACCCCAAACCCTTTTACACCCGTTTTTAGCTAAAACAAAAAAAAAGGCGCCAAGAACACGTTCACTATTCACCGTCTCCTTCATCATTTAACTATGGGTAAATCAAAGGGGTTTTCATAATTAAGGGCTAAAATGGGCAATTCAATGGGTCATGAAAAAGAAGGCAAGGACAAAAATGTAATCTCAAGAGCTCCTATTGGCTAAAACCAGCAAAGAGGCCACGTGGATGTGAAGGAAGCATACTAGAATGTTGGATTTTGCACTTGACATACTCAGAAAGAAAGCACAAGAGCATCACACGGATTGCCAAGCTGGCAATCCGTGTGAATCCCAAGACTTGATCAAACGGCTAAGAATCACTCACCAATGATTGGGAGGATGGATGGCAAGGATCTAGAGGAGCGTCTAACTGCTTTTGGCTCCTAGAAGCTTCTTCAACAGACTATATATAGCACACTCTCACACCAGCACCAGGGGATCTTTTTTCAGTTTTTGCTTAGCTTTTAATTTTTAGCTTAATAAACTTTTAGCTTATGCAAATTTTACTTTAAATGTAATTTTCTCTTTTAAGCTTTGTAATCCTCTTTGAAATTCAATGAAATTCTCATTTCTAGTTTATATAATCTGTTTTTCTGTCATAAGCTCTCAAGTTTTAAGCTAATGTTTGATAAGCTTTCCATAAGCTCATATTGGCTCATTCAAGTCTTTAAGCTTGAATTTGAGCTCAATTAGATCTTAATCATACTTAAACTTCTAAAAATAGTTTAATAACCTTTGCTTTTGGGATTTGAGCTTTTGGAAGGGGAGCTAACCATGGATGAGCTCCCATGGACTTATACTAGCTTATCTATTTGGATAAGCTAGAGCTTGTAGCTGTTAAATTGAATTAAAGCTTCTGTTTAGCTGAAGCTTGTGTAAGTTTCCCTTTTAAATTCCTTTTACTTTTAATTTCTAGTCTAATGCTTGCTTAGTTGCTTATCAATTGTGCTTATTTGCTTAGTTAGTGTTCATTAGAGCTTATTAATGTTCTAGTTTGCTTATTTATCATGTTCACTAAGCTGTTTTTAGTCATAGGATTTTAGGACTTAATATTTCATTTTTGTCATTAAAACCAATAAAACCAAAAAAAATAAAGTAGCATAGTTGTAATACTTTGATTCTAGTTAATTCAGTTAATGATTTATGCTTGTTAGGGTTGATATAAGCTAGGAAATGTCTGGTAATGAAGTTCTAATAAGTGGATTTTAGTTTCATAAGCAATTTAGAAAACTGTCATAAGCTAAAGGAGTGTTTGGTTTAACACTGTTTAACCTTTTATAGTCAAAACAAATTAGTGATTTTTCTTTGGATAGTTTGAGTTTCACATTTGATTAGATTTAGAGCTAGTTTGTATGGTTAGATTAAGCTTAAATTCATTCTATGGCTTATTCTATTTACCTCAGCACCAGGGGAGCCTTGTGCTTTTTCTTTGCTAGTTAAAATTTAATCAAAGCTCCTTATGATTGTTTTGTGTTTAAAATGAATTCAATCACACTTAATAAGAATGTGTAATGCAGTTTCTTCCCTTTAGGAATCCTGCATTGGTGTTTTGGCCAATTTGCCAATTGCACCAGATAGGCACCACTGCAGTCTGCTACTGCAGTGGTTTTTGATTCAAGTTATAGCAATCTTAAGTAGGATTTAAAAGTTAAGGTTAAGTGAGCTTTTAGTTTAGATATATCTTAAGAGAGGTTAAGTTTTATTTTCTCATTTCTAGCTTATTCTCTTTAGTACATTTGCTTTCAAAAGTCATTTAAAAGCCAAAAAAGATCAAAAACAGTAGGAATAGAATTTAGCTTCTTAATTTTAGAATTTTAAGTTGTAATAATTGATTTTCTTGTTTGAACTTTTAGCTTATATTTTGGTTAATAAGTTTTCAAAAGCTCAGGGTTTAGTTTAGCTTATTATACATTTCAGCTTATAGAGTTTTTGAGCTTTTTGAGTTATTTACTGAGTTTGCTAAATTGATTAGTAGATTTAGCTAGCTTCTAGTGTTTTTGTTCCTTTTAGCTTTTCATTTCTAGCTAGTAGACATTCTAAGCTTTCAGTAGAAGCTTTTACTTTTGAATTTGAGCTTAAATTGAGCCTTGTACAGGTGTTTAAGTCCAAACAAGCAAAAGTAAGCTTAAAACTTCACTTTCTGAGGTCAGTTTCTTTATAAGCTCTTAGAGAGCTTAATTTTGAGATTTAGCTTATACTCCTTTTATTAAAAGTGCTTAGAAATGTCTGCTTAATAAGTTTTAGCTTTTGGATTTGAAAAATAAAAAAAAATGCAAAAAGGGGTGTATACCAACCTTGAACCCGTGACCTCCCACACACAAACCAAACATGTTAACCATTGTGCTTCAATAGCTCATCCGTGAGCTATTGAACACAAAATTGTTATACCCTTTCTTTGGGCCTTAAACCCATTTATAAGCCGTAGCTTATATTAGCTTTTTCCCAGCTTATTGTATAAGATGGGAGCTTGTACTTATTTTACTTGAGTTCCTGTTAGCATTTAAGATTTTCCCTGAATTTTTCACATTTTTTCATTAAGTAGATTATTTTTAATCATTTTTCTTAGGATTTAATTAGATTAAAATAGTTTTTAATTCATAATAAATTCAAAAATAATCAAAAAAATATTTTTCTGTTTCCTAAAATTTTCTTTTGTCCTAATTTAGGTTTAGAAGTTTAGTTTGCATTTTTAAAGTTTAATTTTGTCTTTCTTGCTTATTCGTCGCGTTTTATTTGTTTCCCGTTAAATGTTTAAGTGTTTAATTGCTTTTAATTGTTGCTTTAATTTAGTAGTTATAGATACTCAAAAAAATCTTTTCTCTCATTCAAATCATAATCCAAGCTAAAACAAGGTTTCAATTACACAAGTCGTTGGGGAAACGACCCGGGTGATCATTCTTCCCGGTTAAATATACGTATTTTATATTATATAAATCTTTTAGAGTGAGCTTTTCTTAAGGGAGACTTTAGAAAAGTTCTTAATTGCTCTTTTGGAAAATTATATTATATATTTTATAGTGTATTGAAACACACAATCAGACGAATATAAAGCTCTCATTGACAATAACACATGGGTACTTGTTCCTCGCCCACCAAATGTCAACATTGTCCGCTCTATGTGGTTGTACAAACACAAATATAATGCGGACATATCCTTAAATCGGTACAAAGCTCGACTAGTTACAAATGGGCGTACTCAATAACAAGGCATCGACTGCGATGATACATTTAGCCCTGTTGTCAAACCTGCTACCATACGGACTATTCTTAGCCTTGCAGTTTCTCAACAATGGCCTATTCATCAGTTAGACGTGAAGAATGCATTTCTTCACGGCCATCTTAAAGAGACAGTTTACATGTACCAGCTACCAAGATTTACTGATTCAGCTCATTCTGATTATGTTTGCCTTCTACAAAAGTCGCTTTATGGCCTTAAGCAGGCCCCCGAGCTTGGTTTCAACGATTTTTTAGCTATGTTATTCGAGCCGGTTTCTATCACAGCAAAACTGACTCATCTCTTTTCATCTTTCACAAGGGGCCAGACACAGCTTACTTACTACTATACATGGATGATATCATTTTTACAGCTTCTTCAACTTCACTCCTACAACGTATCATCTCTTTACTACATGCGAAGTTTGCTATGACAGACCTTGGCCCACTTAACTATTTTCTCGCTATATCTGCCACGCGTACTACCTCTGGCATATTCTTGTCTCAGACAAAATATGCTACCGAGATTCTTGAGCAAGCACAGATGCTTAATTGTAATCCTTGCAGGACCCCAATTGACACCGAGAAGAAGCTTGGACCTGAAGGATCACCGGTCACTGATCCTACTTTATATCGCAGTCTTGCCGGATCACTTCAGTACCTCACTTTTACCCGGCCTGATTTGTCATATGCAGTTCAACAGTTATGTCTTTACATGCATGATCCTCGAGAGCCACACCTTAATGCTATGAAACGTGTTCTTCGTTATCTTCGAGGAACCACTGATCTTGGATTACAGCTATTTCGGTCTACTACATCACAGCTTATTGCATACTCTGATGCTGACTGGGCAGGTTGTCCGGCTACGCGCCGATCTACTTCTAGATACTGTGTTTTTCTTGGTGACAACCTCCTTACGTGGTCCTCCAAACGTCAGGACACATTGTCTCGTTCTAGTGCTGAGGCTGAATACCGCGGGGTTGCGAATGTTGTAGCTGAGACATCTTGGATTCGCAACCTCCTTCGTGAGCTTCATACCCTACTTTTCACAGCGACCTTGGTCTACTGTGATAATGTCAGTGCTGTATACATGTCTGCAAACCCTGTACAACATCAGCGCACCAAACATATAGATATTGACATTCATTTTATTTGTGACAAAGTAGAAGCAGGTCATGTTCGAGTTCTTCATGTCCCTTCTCGATTTCAGTACGCACATATCTTCACAAAAGGACTCCCATACCCGTTGTTTGCTGATTTCAGATCCAGTTTGAGCGTCCGCAAATCTCCCGCTCCAATTGCAGGGGCGTATTAGAGTACATATTATATTGTATATTTTGTGTAGTCGGCCCATTGGCCCGAGCCCATAGTCTAGAAGGTTTCTTTGTATCCTATATATAGGTTGGCTATTATCAATTGTAATCAAGCAATCAATCAAAGCAAATCAATATCCTTTAAAGTGGTAAAATTGACTCTTGAAATCTCCATGTTTTCTCCTCGAGCTGCTATGCATCTGTGTAGTAACTAGTGAGTTGATGTAAATGTTTTCTTCTACTAGAGTAGTACTAGTATTTATTTTGAATGTGTTGTGTTCTCCAATCCGTGTGCTTACATCTGATTGGTGAAGAGTAATATGCCGATAGGATTGCTTCAAGATTACTTTGATAGGTAGAGAATATAAATGCAGAAAGTGTAGATGGTTAGAGCATCTACTGAGATGTTAGATGTGAGCACTATTACAGTGCTAAAAAACTACACTATTAAAAGAATGTGTTTGTACTAAAAAAGATTTTACTTCAATTTGTTGCACTAAATATTGCACCAAATGTGGTTTAAATCAATAAAAAAATGAAATAATTAAAAAATATAAGCTAATTAAAGTATGCAATATTAAATTTATTTTGATCGTGATGATGAGAAAGTTATACTTTATATAAATTAGTTAAGACATAGAGAAGATATGGATTGTAGTCCAATTCGGGCCCATGTTAGTAAACTGGACCATGATAATTCAACTTGAACTGAAAAGGGCTTGTGAGTTTGCTGATTACTTTTGTTGGTAAACGAGAAGGGCTGTAACCCGCGCATTGCTGCGAGCGTTTCTTTTTTCAATTTTTTTTCTTTTATAGGCTTTTTTTCTCCTTACTATAAGGATATAACTGTTGGGGAGAGAAATTTTGTGTGTTGGTGAGTATGTCGGTTTATTTTTAGTTTTAAGTTAGGGGTAAGCAGAAAAACCGAAAAACCAAAAAAATCGAAAATCAAAACCGAACCGAACTAATAACCGAACTGAACCGAACAACTAATTCAGTTGGATATGGGTTTGACAATGTGAACCGAAGACCGAACCGAAAATCGAATTCATATAAATATATATGTTTTTTTATATATTTATATATATATAAAAAAATACCATTAAAATTTTATCCTAATATAAAAAAACACTTTTTATGCCTAAAATATTTTTTTTTCTAAATATCTATGTAATTATTAGTTTTTTTTTTAATAAATAGTGAAATTCGGGTTATTCGGATCAACCCGAGAACCGAACCGAATTCAAATTTGGTTTTCTGTTCAGTTAGGTTGAATTTTAGTTCGGTTCGGTTCGGTTTTCAGGTTGACCCAAAAAAAATTAACCGAATTAACCTAACCGAACTAACCAGTGGTGGAGCTTGAACCGTTTCGTTAGGGGGGCCGAAATCATTCTAATGTAACGTGTTAATATATATGTATAAAAAGCACCCATGTGGGTAAATACAAAGAAAGATAATAACTTAGCGCCAAAATCATCAAGAGTTGGAACAAAGCTTCCCTAGGCGCTTAAGGTAAGCAAGACTATAGGATACTTCCTGAGAATGTGAATATTGAAAGTAAACTTTGACTTATTCTACATGTAGTTAAGATTTTTTTTTTTGGGGGGGGGGGGGGGACACAACCCCTCCCTGTCCTAAAGAAGCTCCGCCCCTGGAACTAACCGAGCAACCCGATAACCGAACCGATCAACACCCCTATTTTGAGTACTGACGTTTAAGATAGTTTGTTTGGGCTGTCTTGTGGTTTCATATAATGGGCTTCATAAAACGCTTTAGCCCAATGACATAAGAGGACAAAAAATCAAACTCTATACGATATTGATCAATAGTCTCGGCTTCATATTCTTTATAGGTAAATTACACGTTTAGTCGGTAGTTGCAGATTTCATGTTTAATAGGGTTTCATAGTAATTGCAGATTGTGTTGAAAGATTAAGAAAAGTGTTTTTAAGTGTGTGAAATGACATATACATTATATATCTAAAGTTAAGTGTTGCAAATTTTGTTCCTGAGCTACGTGACACCTGATTCTTGGAAATATCATATAAAGCAGTAAAGGTGAAATGACAAAAAAGTCCGCACGTAAGCTGCACGTGTGTCGACTTAACGAGAAAATGTAAGTTAGCGAACAATACGGTTTAATGGCATCGGATGTCACAATGAGTGAACAACGATGACATGATTTGCAAAAAAGAAGATTGATGGCAAAGAGTGCAATTTTCGGAAACCACAAGAACATTTTTTGTAATTTACCCTTAATTTTTGTGAGCAAAATGTGTGTAATTTAATTACTCGTAGAACCCTGTAATTGCCTTTCTAAGTCCTATATCTTAGTTTAATAGATCTTGGCTGGCCTTTGAATTCTTGGTTTATTAAATTTTCACATTTTGAAAAAACAATATTGAAAACTAAAAATTCTGATATAGGACCTAGCTTTTGGTTACACAGCAATGAGAGTGTGCAAAATGTGCGATCATATGTAATATCAATGTTTAAAAGGCTTCTGAATATAAACTCGTTTACATATTTAGGTCTCAAAGTTCACTTACATCATCAAAGTGCTAACTGGATATGCATTTAATATATATCCTATTAGCCGACAAAAACAATGTCGTATTGGGCTCCGGTGTTTTTTTTTTTGGCTCCCGTTTTAAGCCGGCCTATTTGTTTTTTTTTTTCCTTTTAAATATAGCGTTTTGATAAGGGAAGTGATTTCTGCACCATTTTCTTTAGCCATACACCACTAAATGACACCGGTAATACACACAGTATGCATGATTATTGGTGTACGCTAAAAAAAAATGTTGCAGGGGATTTTGTTCACACGTTATCCGGTCATCGTGGTATGCTTATGGTGTTGTAGAGATATAATACTTATGTTAAAGGTTCTATATATATTAATCATTATTTGTGAGAGTGGAACACTCAAGAATAGTCGTACTTATTCCACCAAAAGGGGAATGCAAATTAGAATACTGATACTGATGTATATGGCCCAGTATAGCGTAGAAAGGATATCAATTGGTCTAAGAATTATTTTTCCCAAAACACATGAATTATGTACCAAGTGTTGATCCGATAGAATGGTATTTCTGATCTTAGCATGATGCACTCCCCAATCGGAATTCAACCCTTAATTTTCTTAGTAAAATTAGATGTAGGGTCATGCAATTCTGTGAGATTATACACGTGGTTCTAAAGGCTCACTTAGTTATTTTGTTAATGATAGATGGTGTGATGGCGGTGGAGTGGTGAACTTCCAGTGAGTGGCTTTTGATGACGAGGGGGTTGTGATGGAGCAATCCGTTTTTGGGATATTAGACGTGCAGGTTGTTTTTCTGTTTTAGATCAATCTCACTCTACTTAAGCAATCCACTACTAACGTTGTGCTCTTTCATCTGCACCTTTTGCAATATACAACATGGTTCTAGATGTTGAAAGCCGTGAAATCAATCAGTTATACTATCATAGGACCCTCATAGAGAGATGAATTAAACTAATCAATATCTGTCAAAGCAATCAGAAAGCTTTTATGACCGAGATACCAGGTGGTAGGCAGTAGACTAAATTTCAGCTGCATAAAAAGTTGTAACAAAGTGTTGCATAAACATGGATAACCCCGTCTTTGTTTTCCTATGTAAGGCGAATTTCTTTTGCATATCCCCGTATAATAAAGTTCTTTCAAGTAGTTTCATTCATGTTAATTGTGTGCATCTTACCTTTTTTTTAACCCCCTCTTTGTGAGAATAGTCGCAAATGTACTAAATAGCATATTACAGCAACCATCTTGGGACATCAAGCAGAAAACTGTGACAGTCAAGTAACAATGTACTTGCCGGTCGTTTTGTTACGCGTATTAGTCCTACGCTAGCTATTGGAGCTCGGGTATAAATGGTATTACACATATGCATATGCAGATTCTTTGCTGTCTCACTACTTAACTGAAATTGACTGCTTTACTCATACCTTTGTCGCTGATGCAGGCAACAATATAGAGGTTAATGGCAGACAAAAAAGCGATGTATGTGCAAGGGTAACCACACCCCATACCACATATGGAGGATTTTATGAAGGATTTTAGTGTAAGATTGTATTTGAACTTTATTAAAAACTAGCAACATTTTACAAAACCCCTGCAAGTTTTTGCAGCAAATACCTGTGTTGGACACAAAATGCAGTATATTCTTTTAAAATTAATAACTGATTAGCATATGTATCAATTGCAGGCTACAGATCTTCCGAAAATAGTTCAGACCAGTTATCGCGGCCTGATACCTTATTTTGTCTTGAATGCTGACAAATGTAAGTATATATTATTTTTTGGTGCAAAGGTGAATTATCTTATTAAAACAAACATTACATCATTCTGTCCCAAGAATAGACAAGCCTATACTTTGGGATACACTATATCAGATATCACAAAACCTGACAAGCTATACATTTATCTCAGATACTAGACATTTATAAACTAGCTTACAAAGTCAACCACACTTTATCAGCCTACCATTCACCTTTGTGCACCAATACCGTATCCCCTTGGTTACATTTCCACTCTCATTCCATAGCTTATCCATTCAACCTACATCCACAATAGAAAAGTATGAGAATGAGAGGGCATCACCAAGCAGGATATAGCACCCATTCACCTTAATTAATGGGCTCTACCAGACCAAATTACATTTCCTCACCATTAGCCTCTTATTATTTCCAACAGCTGCATCCTCATTGGACACAACAAGAAACCAAGAGAGTAAGGCATCACTAAGTTGGGAACACACACCCTCAATCATAGACATCCTAACCTCCATGACAACATAGTGAGGGTACCAAGAAGGTCCATCTTTCATACACTCTCTATTCACCTCATCCTATGCTGTCCACCCAAGCCAACAGCCATACCTTATGGTACATACAGCTGAATTAGACCTCACTTTGAATCTAGCATAGATCTCCTATTCCTCCCAAGGCCAATACAGAGAAGCTATGGAGATTCAAAAGTGTACAGTCATACCAGTAGTACTCCAATGTACAAGGTACTAATTGTTGTGCGGCCTGCAAATTTATTCACATTGACTCAAAACACTGAGCCAACAACAAATCTCATGTAAAACTGTCATCCAAACACCCCTTTTGTCTTCTGATCTTTAGCATTTGAAATTAATCTCCCATTCTTCCTCTGCATTCCTTACTGCATTTGATCTATTTGCTCTCAGGGACATAAGTCTTGACCTCACATCATCAAATATAAGCCTTTCTATCACTTTACTGTCTCTGCATTCATTTTTGAAGAGCCTGCCATTCCTCTCTTGCCACACATAATACACTGTGGCACCCAAACACAGCTTTCTAATAATATTCCACACATTATTCTGGCTTTTATAGTTAGACATATCCTTGATGATCTCCTCCCAGTTTATAGCATTGGTATTGATTCTAGCTTTTCTTTTCACACTAGTCCATATATCAGCAACTGTTTTGCATTGAAAAAACAGATGTTCATGAGAATCAGGTCTAGTTTTGCAGTAAGGGCATTCAACTACTTTTTGAGGGTACCATTTAAGGATTTTGTCTTGAGTAATGAGTTTTCCTTTAATTGCAAGCCATAGTATAAAGGTGTGTCTAGGAATACACTGGGAGAACCAAATAAGCTTGTCCCGTTTTACTTTTACCCCATCATTCCTGATATCCTTCCATACTTGATTAGTACTGAATTGAACCATGTCCCCTTTATTAGTGACCCATAGAGCTTTATCTTGGATATCCTTTAGTATAGGGACAGGGATCCTTTGAAGCAAATCATATTTACTCACCCACTCCTCAGGCCATTTCCACCTATTGTCTTCAACAATATCACACAATCTGCTCTGATGAGTGAATCCTTTATCCACCATCTCCCTTAGTCCTAATATAGTTTTCCAGCACCACTGATATTAATGTAAGTATATATTAGATTTTGTGAATAAAATGATTTACGTTCTGTGCATTGAAAATACATTTTGTGTGATTTCCGAACCATTCATATATATCTAAAAACATTGTGGTATTAGTTTTTGACTCGGTTCTTTAAAGGTATTTTTTAAATAAAATATGAGCATGCAAATGGTTTTGGTCAACTCATTTTATTAGAGGTGACTACAATTTGTTTCCCGTCGATTACTATCTCACAGAGACAAACTCTGTTTTTATAGTATAATATCAACACACTAATTTATATCCTTTTTCTTTTGCGATGACTAAAAATATATGGATAAGGTAATGGGGGTAATTTGTATTCGCAAACTCCGATGAAAACCATTTTAGTAGACCAATTGTGAATGTGTTAACACTGTAAGGCTTCTTGAGAAAGATAGTCCGCACCCCTTTTAAAAAAATTGTGCCCCAGGATGTCGTTGCAGTAATTAATGGTTCATGTACATGTAAATTGTTGCAGTTGGGGCTTATTACAATTAAAAATTTCTTTGTAGATTCATTGTTGCTGCCGCCTTTAATAAGGCGAAGTGCCACTCGACAAACACAAGAGTGAGTGATAGAATACTTATCAAAGGAAGGAAAGCTAGAGATGATGAACCGTAGTCAATAATAAAGCCTCGAACTCAAGAGTCTCTTATACCTTATATGCTTAATTTGAGTTTCCTATTTTGTTATTAAATGTGTTGGAAAATTCAAGCTTTTTCAATGTAAATGAATCTATCTTCATGATGTTGTTACTATACTCTTTTTATGCGATGATACAATTTTTGGTTTTTCGACCATCATCATCATCTGATTAACAGACAACATTGCATAGCAGGTAAAATCATTAATACAGAATAATAAGTGTAACTACATGTGGAGAGCGACCGACCATACGAGGAGGCAAAGGTACGTTACTATAAATAGAATCATATTATACAAATGTTCACATACACTCGCCTACGAACATTATAAACACACACATTACAACCACTACAAACCCTGAAAAAAACCAACGTGGGGCTATTAAGCTTGTTATATTATACATTATTATTATTATACAATATACTAAAATGCATCATAAGATTTTGTCTTTTTGTATATTTGGACTTGCTTTTGATGCTGGGCTAGGCCTGGATAGTTAAGCTCATATAATGTAATATAACACAAGCCCATCGTCTATAACTTAGATTACACAGTAAAATTTATCGTGTTCTAAAAAAAAACCTTACGGTGCCGTTTGGTTCATTATATAGAAATTCCGGAATTTTAAATTTTAGGAAATTTACTCCCTCCGTCCCATTTTTATTGTCCATGTTTCCATTTTGGGACGTCTCAATTTAATTGTCCACTACTAAAAATAGATAGAGAAGTTTGATCAAGTTTACTATATTACCCTCGTTTAAAATTATTATTACAAACTTTAATTACAGTGCAATGTCTTGTATGATGCAGAGTGCATTTCTTACACAAGGGACGGTTTCTAGTATACCCATTGTTTTCAGTTGGAGTGACAACATAAGACCTGAAGGTTTCATGTCTTCTGTTATGTTGGGGTTGGTGATTATTGTAACGGTTGTTGGTGTTGATGTTACGGTAGTTGTTGTCGTTAAAAGTTCTTCTGTCGTTAAACTTTCATTTGTGATCACTTCATACTTGCATCGGGGTGTGCTTTGTTACCTGATCCATTAGCCTCTGGGCTATGTTAATGGCTTCATCTAGAGTTTGAGGTTTAGAGGCGGTAACATTCCCTTCAATACTTCGAGGCAATCCCCCGATGAAAACTTCCACCATTTTCTCAGAATCTGGCACCATAGTGGGACATAAGGTTGCGAATTCCTAGAATCTTCTCATATATGCCTTGAGATCATTTCCCTTCAAACATCAGATGGTAACTATTCGTCCTTCCATCTTCTAGGGGGGGTGGGGTGGGACCTTTACAGTTCGAGGACAAATACTTCTTTATCAAAAGCTTCTTGAATTCAACCCAGTATCTTGTAAGCTCTTCTATCCTAATAGGTTTGGGCAAAAAGATCCACCAGGATAGAGCTTCTCAAGTTAAAGAACCATGTAGACAAACTTTTACACCTTGCAAAGACTTCGGTACAGTTGCTATGGGAAAACACTGATTCAGTTCGCTCAAACCAGCAGATAAGTCCAACAGCTCCTTTCGTACCTTTGAAGTTGATAGGTTGGCAGCTCATGAACTCTTTGTAGCTACACTTTCTTGCTATAGGAGCTTCTCTTTCTCCGGTGTTCGTATTGGTATTGTCAGCATTTGCAATTGTTGCTGCTTGTGCTTCCTGTTGTAACACTGTCAGCAACTAGTTTCCTGATGGCAGCTTGAGTCATGGCTGGTGCTTTAGATGTTGATGTCCTTTTGGGAGGCATTCTATCAACATAAGACAACACGTAATAAGAATGATATCACAAGTCTTAAAATGAAATGCTTATTTTTGAACTTTAAGCATTTTTAACAATAGTGATATTAAAATCATAGATACTTATTTGATATGAATTCTAACAAGCATCTAACTTATTAGTCTATTTTCTGAGGGTCATGGTAAGATTAGTAATGACGAAGAAGGAGATGAAATATAGGACACATGATGAATATGAAATGGGATCACCATTGTATTATATCATGAACGACTTGCCTTTGTACTGCACATAGTCAAAATTTGACAAGTGTTGTTATTTATACCACACATCCCTGGCTAGGTTAAAAACTAGAACTAGAGTCTAATCTAGTAGTCCAATGGTCCTTCCTGGTTGTTCTTGTGTTCATATATTGCATTTAGAAGACTTACCTTATCTGCTTGGTGACGAGCCTGGATATCTTTGATGATTTGTTCTAGATTAGCAATCCTGAAGCGAGCCAGAGTAATATTTCTGTTATTTTCCATTTGCTTTCTTTGAAGTTTAGTAATTTGAGTATGAGACTCTCGGAGTTCAGCTTCTAGATTATCAGAATCTTGTTGTATGATTACCCGACCATTTCCAAGACCATCTATTTTGTCTTCTATGTGCTCAATGCGGTCGAGAAAGAGTTCATCGAGGTGATTCAAAATTTCCTCAATTTGCTCTTTGTGATGTTCGAGACTTGTCTTACGAGAGCTTTCTCCTATCTTAAATTCTTGAGGTAGGGCAGAAGTAAAAGAGGATGATGAGTCACCACCTCATTTCTTAAGTGGCAATAATTCCTCAAGAAGAAAGAATTCTTGAGGATTAAACATTGGAAATAGCATTGAAGATGGAGGCATAATAGGTGGTGGTAAAATAGGTGATTCTTTAGCATAGTATGCATGCATGACCTTCATATAAGGGTCATCATGAAAAAGTGAAAGAGTTGGTGAAGCTATTGGAACTAAACCAAATGAGTTATTTGAAGAGCTAGAATAAGTTTTTCCTGGTGAAGCTGGGACATAGTCCGGGGAAGCCGAGATATAGTCAGGAAAGTTAGAGGAAAAATCATCATCAATATTGGAAGTAGGGTGGCTGGGAGAAGACATCACTCTGTTAACAACCCAGTGGTAAATAACATAAGTTATTTATATAATAGCATAATAGTTATGTACTTTACATACTATTTCTGATCAAGGGTATGCTAAAGACTTTTATGATCAGTGAACACAGTACATTTGGTTCCATACAGATAGTGTCTCCAAATTTTAAGAGCGAACACTACTGCTCCTAATTCGAGATCATGAGTGGTATAGTTTTCTTCATTAGGCTTAAGTTGTCGGGATGCATATGCAATAACCTTCTCTCTTTGCATTAATACCGCTCCCAGACCTTGATGGGATGCATCATAGTAAACAAAAAAAATTATCATTTCCTTTTGGTAATGCTAATATTGGAGCTTCACATAGCTTCTGTTTTAGTAGTTGAAAAGCCGACTCTTGGTTTTCTCCCCAGATATACTTCTTGTTTTTCTGGGTTAATTCAGTCAAAGAGTTTGCAATCTTCGATAAATCTTTGATAAATCTCCGATAATAACCGGCGAGTCCTAAGAATTGATGTATTTCTGTGGGCGTAGTAGGAGATGTCCAATTCTTAACTGCTTCAATCTTGGCGGGGTCAACATGAAGTCCTTGACTATCAATTAAGTGTCCAAGAAATTGCACGATACGAATCCAGAAATAACACTTGGAGAACTTGGCATACAACTTCTCTTTCGTGAGTAATTCTAGGATTATTCTCAGATGATTTGCGTGCTCTTATTTGTTGCGGGAGTAGATAAGAATATCATCGATGAACACTATCAAAAATTTATCCATGTATGGTTTACACACACGATTCATGAGATCCATGAATACAGCAGGCGCGTTAGTTAAACTAAATGGCATCACTTGAAATTCATAGTGTCCGTATCTTGTTTTGAAAGCAGTCTTGGGAATATCTTCTTCCCTGACTCTCAGTTGATAATAGCCTGATCTTAAGTCAATCTTCGAGTAAGACACTCACACCATGAAGGCTTGGTACAACATAAGTCATTAATTCCCTGGTAATGGGTAACGATTCTTTATTGTAAAGTTTATTCAACTCCCATGAATTCGATACACATTCTGAAAGGATCCGCCTTTCCTTATTGACAAATAAACAAGCCTGTTAATGTGACACATAAATGGACCCGAACAAAGAAACTTCGGTCACTCGAAGATACAAGACAAAAGTCTAGCTCGTTTAAGCGTGTAATATTATGTAAACCAGCAAGTATGAACATGGTCATCTTCCAGATGGACGTGAAAACCGCCTTCCTCAACGGCGAACTGAATGAAGTTGTCTATCTTAGTCAACCAGAAGGATTTGTAGATCCAGAGCATCCATCGCATGTGTACCGACTCAAGAAAGCTCTCTATGGGCTTAAACAAGCTCCACGTGCGTGGTATGACAAGCTATCAGCGTTTCTAATCAAGTCAGGATTTACAAAGGGCGTGGTCGATCCAACTCTGTTCACCAGGAAAGCAGGCAAACATATCTTACTGGTACAAATATATGTTGATGATATTATTTTTGCCTCTACCAACCCCAAAGCATGCAAATTATTTGCATTTGAGATGAACTCAACTTTCAAGATGTCGATGATGGGAAAAATGTCATTCTTTTTAGGATTACAAGTTTCTCAAAGTCTCATAGGCATTTTTATCAACCAATCCAAATATGCTCAGGAAATCTTGAAAAAGTTTGGTTTTGACTCATGCACACCTATTGACACTCCAATGGTAGAGCGTCCCGACCTTGATGAAGATAAGGGAGGAAAGCTAATTGATCCTACACGATTTCGTGGTATGGTTGGCTCCCTTATGTATCTTAGTGCATCTAGACCTGACATAGTATTTGCTGTTTGTATGTGTGCACGTTACCAGGCTAAGCCTACTGAAATGCACCTTACTGCTATAAAGCGGATCTTTCGATACCTAAAAGGAACCATTCACATGGGTCTGTGGTATCCGAAGGACTCCGGCTTTGATCTAAAAGCTTTTGCAGATGCTGATTATGCAGGGTGTCATGACACAAGGAGAAGTACTTCTGGTTCAGCTCAATTTCTTAGACATCGGCTTGTTAGCTGGTCATCCAAAAAGCAAAAAAGTACTGCCATCTCCACAACAGAAGCTGAATACATTGCCCTATCAGGATGCTGTGCTCAAATCCTCTGGATGCGCTCTCAACTACGAGACTATGGATTTGCGTTCAACAAAATTCCGATGTATTGTGACAATCAAAGTGCTATTGCTCTATGCTGTAATAGTGTTCAACACTCGCGTTCCAAGCACATTGATATTCGTCACCACTTTATCAAAGAGCAGGTTGAAAGGAAAGTTGTTGAGTTGTATTTCGTGGAGACAAAATACCAACTGGCTGACATATTTACGAAGGCATTACCGAGAGAGCGCTTCGCAACACTACTCCCACTGCTTGGAGTTAAACAAATGTCACCAGAGACTCTCAAGGAACTCCTGGATGAGTCTGTCTCCGAGTAACCAAGTGTTTCACATTGTATCATTGTGTATATTTAAAAAAAAATTAATTAGTGTAGTATGGCTTGCAGTTATTTCAGACTGTAACCCGGTCTTAACCCAGAGATTTAGTGTACGTTTCAGTGCATTATTTCGTTCCAGACAAGAAGTTGTCTAAGCCCCGAACCTTTTTTCTCATAAACAACTTGTTTTATCAAACATGTTCGGGTTAACCAAATCAAACATTGACACGGGTCATTGTTTGAGGGGGAGAATCAGTATTTCTCACAGTTGTTGCAGGTCAAAAGGACGTCCTGTTGCTGATTCTATTGCTGAAAGATTGACACGACCAACCGCTTACAAGTTCAAGACAGATTGCAGTATCATTCCTGTCTGGGTATTCTGAAGGTCTTGTTTCAATTGCTCACTTGATATTTGTGCTATTTCACCTCACCTCATACTTTGAGGGGGAGATTGATACATTTTAAGTCCATTCTAGATCAAAACCATTCACAAGTTTCATACTTTTGATCGGGGGAGAAAATGTGACTTAAACATGTAAAACGGATAATTAATGATTCGATTGATTCTAAAATGCTAAGTCCTATCCATGCATGTGCTAAACATCTTTCGATTATCGACGCACATGTGTAGGGGGAGCATAAGTGTTAAAATATCAAAAATGTCAAGATACCAAAAGTTTGTGTTATACACACGTATCTTGATAAATGACAAAGAATCTTTTGTTTCATGTTCGTGAAAGTGATCTTATGGAATGCTGAGGAAAGAGATGTTGTACCACCAGGGTATTCGTATGAATGCTCATGCCTGGTCTTCGGACTGCGCCCACTAGTGAAGTGGATTTCCATAAATGTACTTGTACAAGTTTGGATTTCCCAAGGCACTTCATATCTTTCGGGATATATTTCAAAACATCATCAGAAGCATTCTGATTTAAACTTTCGTTTGTGCCCCAAACAAATTTTATAAGCACATCGAATGTTTTTCAAATCATTTTTGCCACAGGCCTTCTACGGTACTTAATTGTATTAAGAAGTAAAACGCTGAAAAAGGAATTATACGGTATAGTCAGCAGATAGTAACTGTACTGACTCACTCTTTACCATTCTATTAGTAGAAATACTTATAGTGTGTTAGTCTTCGGACATCTGGTCTAGAGAACGGCGAACATTAGGGAATCTGATACTTAGGTATTAGAGGAACTAGCTTGTCACGTGCCGGAAAACCTGTCAAGAAGGTTCTTTTAATGAATCTATCTGATCACAGGTGCAGTATTCATACTGTAATCATTGATCCTCACGGAATCAGAGGTTAATGTAACCGACCAGATTGAGTATCGTCTATACTCGGTCCCTTCAAAATATAAAACCTTTGTGTGTTCACAAAATGTTTTTCTAGAACACATTAAGTGGATTTTACATAACAAAATGTTTTTGTTGGTGACTAAATTGTTCTATCATAGCGAATGACGACTCAAAGTATCCGATGCAAGACATGCTCATATCCTTACTCACATATCTGAAGAAATCAAGAAAGTTTACATACAAAGCTTCCGCACAATCTCTGAAAATCAATGTCTTCTTCAAATGCTAAACGTTATGGAGATTAGAAGAAGATACATCATCAAAGCTTTCCAGATTCCAACAGATATGAGCATGTGAGACTAAAGATCAGCGTATGGCAAAGTCAAAGTGAAAGAAGATCACAAAGTAATTCAGAGAAGTAAAGCTTAAACAAGTCAAAGATCAAGATCAAGTCATCACATCAAGTTCTGAAGATCATGATCAAGGTGTTAAAGATTGAATTACCAAAGCACAACAAGTGAAGTACCCTATCAACAACGAGCTAAAGAGACAAGCACGAGTGAGCTTCAAACAACTTCTCATGACCTCATCTAGGGGGAGATTGTTAGGATCACATAAATGGACCCGAACAAAGAAGCTTCGGTCACTCGAAGATACAAGATAAAAGTCTAGCTCGTTTAAGCGTGTAATATTATGTAAACGGGCCATTAATGAAAAAGCCTATCAAAGCCCAAAGGCCAAGGCCCTAGGCCGGTCTATACTAGGTCTAGAGAGGCTATATAAAGCCATTTTTTCTTTATTTTTAGGTTAGCTACTCCATAATATTTTTCATCTTTAGGGTTTGTAGCAACTCTTGTTTCTTTCAATCAAAAAGTTCTTTAATGTTTAATCTTTTGTGCTATTGATCTTGAGATTAATCCATGGAATGATCTAGGGATCCTATAATTTATGTTCATTTATATGTTTATGTTCGTATATCATATCTTTGAATTATATACTTTTAAATTTGGCATGTTTAAATAAAACATAACATTATGCATAATTTGATAATGTTTTATGTTTTTTTCTACGTTCATTTACGTTCGATCATTTATGTTCGTTTAAGGATCGTTTAGTTCCTTAATAAACGAACATAAACGAACATGAAGAACTCATTTTCTTAATAAACGAACATGAACAAGAAAATTCGTCCGTTTAAGCGTTCGTGTTCGTTTATTTGTACGGTTAAAATTAAATGAACGAACATGAACAAGGCTCCTTTCGTGTTTGTTCAGTTCGTTTACAGCCCTAGGCACTAATCTTCCTAAACTCAGGCTGTTTGGCAAGAGGTATGTAATTACAACAGTTTGATATTTAGAGTATGTAATTTGGAACAATTACTTTTGAATGGGTTATCATACTATCGTTCGAGCTATCATAATTTAGAGGTCATGTAGTGAACGTATGTGGAGCCAGGACACTTTAAATCATAAATCCACAACTCGTCGATACGACACCCCGGAGAGGCCTCATATGATTATGAAATTCCCTATTAATATAGTACATGGTATTTATAAGTTATATGTGAAGGAGTAATTAACGAGATCTTCCAGAATTTATTCTTAAAATACATGCTTAAATATCTTGGTCTAAATGAACCGTGGAATAGTTCTTTATGGGTTTTGCCAAACACTAGTTTTGACCCGATTTAACCAAAACAATAACTTATTACTTTGACCCGCTTTTGAAAAGTATTTTAAAGACTACAACATGACATCATTAAACTTCATATTTACTTGAGTATTTCGGATGAAACATTCAAGTTGCCAATCTCACTTTGATGAGCATAATTTTTATCACAATTTTTTTTATCAAAACATTTTACTAGCATACTTAGTCTTATTTTCAATGTTTGATTAAGAAATTGAGATGATGCGAGAAGATGACATAACAAAGGAAGAGATATATGTCTATATGGGGTGCACAAGACCTAGCTTAAGACTTATTGTGCAAAAACATAAAGATGACAAACAAACACATAAATATCATGGCATCTCAGGCAACAAGATCACATATAAGATGCAAAAAGCATATGATACTAAATAAGATGCAACAAGTAATCATATATCATATCACACATTATAATCATATCATGACTAATATGAGTTGACAAAACATTTACGAAAATACATTTTTGACACATATATGAGTTAACCCAAACACTCCTTTAGAAACTGTATTATTTCTTTTAAGAATCTAAATTGTCATACAAGCGAAGGAACATACAAGACATGTTTGACATTTATGTTTCATAAACAAGCAAGCTCAAATGCAATGGGAGATAAGCATACAATCATCAAATAGGCGCAACGCAAACTAGAACGACTAATCATATAACATATCATACGAAAATTTCTTTACGCCTTGCGATGAGTATGACGATGTATACCAAGCTTGATTCATGGCCAAATTACTTTATTTTCAAAGAAGGATGTATTAAAGTTCAAAGGATACCAACTAAAATTGCCCGACTCAAAGATTTGAGTTTCTATGTTAATACGAAACTTGAAATTTTGGACACTTCGTGGTATTTTGCAAATTTGACTTAATTAAAATTATAATTAGTCCCTCTAACCTACTTTATTAGAAACTAGACTCAATTATATTCGAAATAGTAGGTGGCACGACTTGTACGGATTTACGGTTAAGTTTTTATGACCTTTTGAAGTTGATCTAAAATTTGAAAAACCTTTTGTAGAACCGGCTGGCCGGTTCTGTTCCTTGAATGGAGCCGGCTTGTTATCGAATAGAACTGTCGGTCTGAACAAATTTTCCAAAAACGCTTATTTTGACCTGACAAAAAGAGTTAACACTTGGTAGGCTTTAAGGTAAACTTATATAATAGATTTTAGACCTTATTCAAGCTTGTATAACAACGATATTCAACAATCAAGACTTCTAAGAATAAAACAACGACATACTTTTCATATTAAGTCCCGCTTTTTAGATAGTTTGATACACGGATCATACTCGGTTTTGAAAACCATTTGTTTTGAAAACTAGAGCCACATGGCTCTTATACCAATTGTGAAAAACGTAGAGGGGGAGGAGGGGTGAATACGTTTTTGATTAAAATTTAAAAACTTTTGTATCAAATGACTAAACAAACACGACGTAAGATAAAAATATCGATTATAGTCTACGACTATATGTATAATGGAGACCAATCTACAAGCAAGTAGCATAAGCATCAAACCACAACATAAGCATAATTAAAACGTAAAGAAATAACGATATGTAAAGAGAAAGCAAACCGAACACGATGATTTATAGTGGTTCGGTCACGGAGCTCCTCTCCGCCCTACTCCACTCCCCGAGTACCCAACTCGATAGTTACTTCACAATATCAACATGCTCCCTTTTCGGCGGAGAAAACCTTACACAACGTCGCTTATACTTTATCTGGTACTAAGCTAAATACCGAGCCCTAATCACCAAGAGAACCAACCCATTGTCGCTTACGCTTTATCCGGTACAAAGCTAAATACCGGGTTCTTACACAAAAGGTAGAACCAACCTAAAACCCCGTTATGTTTTATGGCCCAACATAACAAACCTTGTGTTTTATGGCACAAACACATAAACCATCAAGTCTAAATCAAATGGTACAAAAGATGATACAAATGAGTATACAATGACGATCCACGACAAATGTGTCTAATGGATATGAATGCCTAATCTAAATTAACTTCCATTGATACGAAGCCTTTAAATGGATGTAGATGATGAGATCTCCAATCTTGTAGATCTTCATATGGGTATGTTTTATGGTGGATGGAAATGGCAAGATCTTCAAGGCTTGCTTTGGTTGGATCATCATAAGAGTATGCTTACAACAAGATGAATGTTAGAAGCATTATGATCACATAAGAATAAGGGTGTTTAATGACTATTTCTACTGATCTAAATGAGTGAGAAATGCAGAGAAAATGTGTGTGAAAGGTGTGTGAAAACATGAGAAATGGCTTGGTATTTATAGCCAAAAAGTTTACTGTATGCCGGTTCTGCCGGTGCTGTTGACAGAGGGCACCGGCTTGCAAAACTAAGGGCACCGGAATACAGTAACTAAATCTGGATTTTGATTTGATTTGCAAAATCTTGAGATATCTTGTGTAATCTTATGAGATTTTCCTTGGATTTTCTGCATTTGATTATATACTAAATGAAGTAATTAAATTAATAAGTGTAAGATGATTTTGTGTAAAGTTAGGGTTTAAAAAGATTTGTACACTTTTTCAAGTTGCATGTGCTTTTCTACAAAGTTGGGAGATAGTAAAGAAATCATGTTTTGAGATAATAAGAGGTTTGAGAAAAATGGTTTGTTATGTTTTGTCATTAATAAAACCTTAGCCTAAGTTGATTGTAAAACGTTTTGTTTAAAACCGGTTTATTTGTATAAAAATACTTGTGAATGCAAAATGTGAAAAGAGGTTTGATCATAATGCAACATAACAAACATGTACGAACCTGTGTTGCAACATACGAGGAGTCGAGACATGGAGAGATGTTGATGTATGTTGAGACAAAATACGATTACGAGTAACTTGTACATTTTACGTTATGTATTACAAGTTACGTGTTTGTCATCAACAAAACAAACGAGACTGTGTAGATTAAATATCGTAATATTTGCACTAACAATCTCCCCCTTTTTGTTGATGACAAACAAACGTGTAAACGTAATATTTCATAAAATGTAAAGTTACTTTCATTCGCGTACTACCTTTACATTACCTTTCTCTATTTACACTCTTCTCCTCCTTTTGTCAAAACTAAAAGGGTGTGTCCTTAGAGTTTAACTTCATTCACTACAACAAAATAAGCCTAATGCAACATTTTACAAGCAACACTTTTTAAATGTGTTGCATTTTTCACAAGATTGGTGAAAGGGCAACATTTTCAAAATAAGTGTTGCATATTAATATAAAA